>PVLC010003816.1:0-25976 GCA_004027655.1 Graphiurus murinus | reverse complement strand
GTGAGTAAAAATAATATAGGCAGAGACTTGAAAGGTTCATAATCTCTAATAAAATAACAATTTTAAAAATCCTATAGAGGGGAAAATAAAGAGTATATAGAAGTTAAAAATAATTGTGAAAGATACAGGGGTGAGACAGATGGATTATGAGGGAGAGAGAAGTTAAGAGATGTGGAAAAGAGACTTATATAGTAAAATTTCCAGAAGAAAATATGATGCAAATAATGAAAAAAATAGTATACATTTTTTCCAAAACTTAAAAAATATTTCAGATTATATAGGCCAATCAAGTATCAATCAGGACTGACATAAGTTGTCTTTAAAAGATCATATAAATATATCACCATGCAATCTTAGGACTGCACAGAAAGACAATCCCAAAAACGTTCTAAAGGGAACCAGTTTCTATAAAAGAATAAGAACCAGATACATGTTTGACTTATTTGATTTGATTAGGAGGCTGTGCATATTAATACCGATAGGTAAAATTTAAATATGGTCACTTGAAAACTTGAAATGGAGTGTGTAATTTTACAACGGCATAGGATAAGAGTGAAGCATGAGGAAAAAACTCCATGCAGCAAAAGATAGAAAATAAAGACACAAATCAGAAAGTAAATGGAAAATTTCAAGTCATATTACTGTACTGATTGTTAAGATATTGTCTCTGAATTCAAATCTACCTTTCTATGGACACATTTTGCAATGCTGAATCTGTAGTTCAGCCATCAGCCTGTCTTCTTTGGGATATTTTGAACATATTTCAGTTTGACACACAGTGTTTATTGTTAACCTGCCTTTTGCTTGCTTCTGAACATGTTGAGAACTTGTGTTATTTCTTTAGATTCTCTTTGCAGATGGTACGGTGAGCCGTAGTCCAGACTCAGGCTCTGTTTATCCTTCTCCTGAAATGTCAACAAGCCCTCATAATGGAGATTTGGTGGACACAGCTTCTCAGCAAAAATCAGAAACAGTACCATCTGAGATTGTCATCACAAAGAAAGGTAGCCATCAAAACCTCTTAATTGAGACTGGTTTTAAGATTGTCTTCAGGTGTTTAATAAGTATTCGATATCATTTATGAATATATTCAGATATATTCATGTACATATATACACACATATGAATTTTCATTGCAGTCCCAGAGTTACATACAGTTTCATACAGTTTTTCTCTTAGTAACAAATGATGAACATTTCCCCATGTCATTATATATTCTTACACAACATTAGCTATATAGCTTGGTCTGCTGTCTTAGGGTTGGTTGAACAGATCAGGGAGGTCAAGATTCTGAGTAGGCATCTCTGGAATATTCTTGGTCATTTTCTCATAGTTACAAGAAGGTACGTCAGTTCCAGGCAGGAGGCCACATACTGCAACTTCCGAAGCAGAAATGACGAGGTGACTACATGCACTTTCTTCAAGTGCCTCTCCTTATTAAGGAAGAAAATATTTCCAGATCTCCAAAAACTCAGTAGACCTCCTCTTGTATCTATCTAATTAGCCAGAGTTGGCTGGGAAGAAAAGCATATGGCATTTTTGGTTCTTTTCTCAAGAGAGAGGCATGGCTTTTAGGGGGGAAAGGAAGGTAGGGACCACTTGAGTAAGCAATCAGTAGTGCCTTTCATAACTGAAATCGCAAGATTGCTGTCCTGAGGTTTTTCCATGGGTACACCACCAAAAACACAGAATAAAAATGCCTGCTTTCTTGAAATACACTCACCAATGTCAGATATTATGGTTCTTACTCAATTTTGATAATTAATGCATCTTATCATTATGCTAATTTGAATTTATTTGATTACTGGTAAGGTTAAACACTTAAAGATGTTTATGGTGAGCTGGGGATGTAGCTCAGTAGTAGAGCACTTGCCAAGCCTGAGCAAGACCCTAGATTTAATCCCCAGTCCCCCCACCCACCAAAAAAGTGTGTTGGGTTTTCATTCATTTTGTGAATTTTCACACAAAATATTTAGTATTTTCATTATTTTTAGTTCTAAATGTTACATGACTTCTAACTTTTTCTTTGACTTTTGAATTATTTAAACTTCTATTTCCAAACCTATGACATGTTTCTAGTTTGTTTTATTGTTAATTTTTAACTACTTAAAAGTTATTGAAACATGATTCATAACTTCATATATGGTAAAGTTCATTAAAAATTCTGTACTTGAAAATATAAAAGCATCCTATAGTTATTTGGTACAGTGTTTTCTCTATATTTGTTAGATGAAACTTATTATATTGTCCAGAACTATATCTGAGTTTGACCAACTTTTCTGTGAAGGGCAAGATAGTAAATGTCTTAGACTTTGTGAGCCGTATGGTCTCCGTCACAATTACTTAACTCTGCCATTGGAGCATAAATGTAGCCATGGGCAATATGTTAAATAAGCCTTGGCTAGGTTATGTTCCAATAAAACTACTTATGGACACTAAAATTTGAAGTTCATATAATTTTCACATCATAAAATATTATTCTTTTAATTTTCTTTTAGTTGCTTAGATATATGAAATAAAATATTACTCCCAGACTCTATAAAGCAGATAGCAGACCTTACTTGTTCCACTGGCCAAAATTTTCCCATGTCTTTATATCTATTTCATTCTACTATATCAATTGAGTCAGCAGAAATATGTTTACATTTTCTGAAAGGATAGAAGAATCCATTCAGTGCTGGGCTCCTTGTCACTTAGTCTTTGGTTCTTTATTTGTTAAATAAATTTGTCTTTTTTAATGACTCTCAGGTTTCCCTTCATACATTTCAAGGATATCATTTTAGATACATACAATTTTAGAAATATTATAGCATCATGGTAAATTTAACTTTTCATCATTTTGTAATGGCATTTTACTCTAGGATTCTCTTTTTCCCAATGTCTATTTTGCTTAGATTATTATTGCTACACCAGCTATTGTTTAATACTTGATCAACATAACTTTTCCCATACTTATATTTATTTTCTGTGATTCATGTTTAAATTTGTCTCTTACAAACAGCATCTAGATGGATATTTTAAAAATTAAATTTGAGCTTTTTTGTCTTTAGAGGTTTTAGTCCATTAACTATATAGCTTATTTTTTTATGAAAAAAGTATTTCTGTCATCCTCATTCTTGAAGGATAATTTCACTGAATGTAGAATTCTAGATCTGCAGGTATTTTCCCTCCAGTGTAGAATTCTAAATCTGCAAGTATTTCTCCCCTAGTTCGTTGACAATGATCTTCCATATTACTTGTTTCCAGTATTGCTGTTAAAAAGTTGGCTGTCAGTCTAATTGTAATTGCTTTAAAGATAACCTAACTGCCTTTAAAATGTTCTGTGTTTTTATTGCAATTTCAATATGATTTGACTATATGTGGATTCTGTTTATTTTTCCAAGGGGAATATGTTAGGCTTTTAAATCTGTAGATTAGCATCTTTCATTGATTAAGAAAATTTCTCAATAATTATCTCTTCAAATATTGTTTCCAATTCATTTTTTTCTTCTTTTCTTCTGTTCTTCCCATTAAACATATATTTAAAAGGCCTTTTAACCCCTCTTTCATTACTTCTGTTGCTTTGGCTCTTTCTGCTTCATCCTAAATAATCCTTTTAGATATTTCAGTTGCCTTTTAAATTGTGTTTTCTCTCCTGTTAAACATGCATGCTATTTTTTTAAAGCTTCAGTTATTACATTGTGCGGTGTGTGTGTGTGTGTGTGTGTGTGTGTGTGTGTGTGTGTGTGTGAACCTATGGACATTCTGCCAGCCCTTCCCTTTTTTCTTTTTTCTTTTGAAACAGGGTCTTGCTAAGTTGCGGAGGGTCTCACTAAGTTGCTGAGGCTGGTCTTAAACCTCGGATCCTCCTCTCCCATTTTTTAACATAAAGCTTCTCTTTGTTTTTCTTTTCTTCTCTTTCTTACTCACTCTTTCTGGCTCCTTTTTACTTCTGGAAGCTATTGGGTAACATATTTGCTATTCTGTGCCTGTTAATTCTAATATCTAAAGTACCGTGGTTCTAATTCTACTTCCCAGAATTCTGGCTTCCATCTGAAATAAATGCTTTGTTTCATTGTGTCTTTTTGACTAGGAGGTGACCATTTTTTTTTCTCACTGCTTTAACTCTAAGTTCTTTGGGCTGGCATAAAGATTTATTTCTTTATAAGAGAAATAAATTTATTTATTTATTTATTTCTATATAAGAGATTTCTGGATATTCCACCCAATCCGTATAAAATTTCACTTAAAACCTACACATCATATATTATACATAGTATATAAGGATTCGCTTGTGGTTATAAAACCTCAGATATTTTTGCCTTCTCTGCTCGGCACCATTTAAACACAGGAAACTTTCTGGCAGTGCTTGGGTGGAATAGGAAAAAGCATGAGTTTATTTCTGTTTATCATTAACACTTAGTCTGAACATGTAGATCTTTGAGTTCTCAGACTTTTGGAAGGGTCTTATATTATTTTTTCATGACTTGAGGTGGAGCAGGCATCCTTTCTTGACTCCTATAGCACAGAGAATACAAACACTCAGTCTCCCAGTTTGACAAAGACCCATGGGGCAAAAGCCTAACTCAGTGCTGTTTTTACCTTCTTAGTTTCCTACTTTTACCCAAACCTTAGCATGTGTTGACTTTTCTCCCAGTTCCCAACTCACAGACACTTTCAATTAAAAGATGTTTTCCAGTAGCTTTAGTTATTTTCAGTGGAATTCTTGGTATCTAGTCTATGATGCTGCTGAAAACAGAACCCCAGCTATGCCTGTTTCTGTCCTCTTGCCTCTGCCCTGATGCTTGACAGTTTTCTTCACTTTACTGATCTGTAGACTTAATAATGGAAGACCTGTTGATTAAGATTTCACAATCTGTCTGAGATGCTTCCTTCTTTGTGTTGTCTAACCTCTCCCTTCCATCCTTGTTCCTTCATATCCAAATTTGCTCCCCCATAGTTTTCATTGGTACTAAAATTGTGCTTGTTCATTTCTACCATCTTTAATCTCTACCTCTTTAAATCCTCCTAACTATTCCTCTGCTTTTATTACTACTTCTTCATATTCCTGCCAAAAGCACCTAGTCTTTTGACCATATCACCATCCCTCTTAAAACTATTTTTTAATTGAGTAAATTGTAATTTTACATCATATTGGAGAACAGAGTATTAGAAAATACTAAAGTAAAATCTCAAGATCTTTAGCATACTGTGAAGGTGGTAATATCCTCCTTCCTGGTCTCTCTCAAGCAAAATCTGCTTGAAATTTATCTTCCAACTACATGGCTAGTAGTTGTCTGAACATACCTTAGCAAGCTCAAACTTGATGTCCTTCTTATATCCTGTTGTGAGGGTACGTTTTTCATAGTCGAGCTCTTTCGATGATAACAGAATGAGAGGAGAAGGGCAAGGCAGAGTAAGAATAGGAGAATGGAGGATAAAGAAGAAAAACCAATACGTAAAGTATTTGCTACCATCTCTAAAGGATCTTCTCTCTGCACATTCTGAAAGTGATGCCATCTTCACTCACCTATAGTGTTCTAGAAGTGTGAATAGGTCACAGTGAAAGCAGAGAACAATGGGAAGGCTTAACTTGATGTGTCTGTTTTCTTCACTTTGCCCCTATTAACTGAGTCCCAATTAGTTAGACTAATGTGCATTTTCTGGCCTGAACCTGGAGAATCTTCTGGAGTTAACAATCTTTTCCTCTCTTTTGGTTGCACTTTGTTTCTAGGTGTGAGTTCATGTCATCCTTGAGGCTTAATAATACTGGCAAACATCATCTACCAATTACTTGTTGTTATTTATGAAAAACAGTATATCTACCCTGGTAGACAGAGGAACCAAAATTTCACTTTCAGAATTCCATGAGAACAACTTCTGTTCTATTTTCCTGTTCCCATGGACATTAGGGGAAGAATGGAAATGAGGAGATAGACAATTGTCAGTGTAATAATTAAACTGTAGGATGAATTCAATGAGAAGCTAAAGATATGAGTGGCTGGTGAGGTTCCCCAGAACCAGTTTGAAGAAAGATGTTGGCTACAAGTGATTGGCCAAATGGCAAATGAGTTAAAAGCTAGAACAGAGTTCAATGTCAAGAAAAGGAATCTTAAAAGCTTGACAAATATGCAGGAGAAAAGATAGGCTCTAAAGTCCGAGTGTAGGACCTCAAATAATCCAAGGTCCAGGGAGATATAGCAAGATGCAAAAAATATACAGAAATTAACAGAATAGCAGCAGACAGTGAGGTAGGTGCGTGTGTGTGTGTGTGTGTGTGTGTGTTTGGGGGGAAAGTGAGGGAGATCCAGGCAAGGCCCAAAATTAAGTGCCCAATTAAGATATTCGAAACCTAATATTTTTCCTGTTGAGAAATAATAATAACTGATGAATACCATCTAGCATTATCTCTGCCATATCTGAGGTAATTTTTCCCGTATCAAAACTTGATATGAATGATGTACATAAATGGTAGTATAGTTACACTGTGTTTTATTGCTTGAACTTCCACAGGAAAAGGACACAAAAATCAGACATCCATGGCCCATAAGAGTGAAGTTCATGACCCTCCCCAAGAGGTAGTTCAAACAGTAACACCGATGGAGGCTCACATAGGCACCTGGTTCACAACCACGCCGGAAGGAAATCGGATCGGCACCAAAGGACTAGAAAGAATAGCAGACCTGGCCCCATTTTTATCCTTTCGGGCCACAGATCCTATCAATGGAACGGTATGGAAAATGATTGCTTAGTGCACAATTATCTAAAACACTAGAGTCCTGAAACAACATAGTGAAGAGTGTCTGGAAACTGATAAAATTTAAATAAATGTTTGTTATATTGTCGATGGGTAGATGTACAGATCCGTCTTCCCAAATCTAAAATCATTGTTTACTATTTTTTACAAACATACTGTATCATAAAATGCTAATTTTGAACATGTGCATGGGTGCAACCGGATCAGAACAAAACAAAATAGTCATTTTTGAAGTGAGAGGCAGGTCATAGATTGTCTATACCACTTTAAGAAATATATGATTAATGATGTCACGTGTTTCCTTCTACTTAATATACTTGTGTGTATGTCTTACCTTCTGGAGATGAGTGACTATTTGCTCTATTCATACTTTGTGTCCATCACAGTAAGGGGAAGAAATTTGTCCATGATCCTTGATTTCAAAAAACCTATGGTATATATTTGAGGAGATAAGACATCTCATATTGAACAACTCAAGAAGTCAACACCAAAGAGCAGCTATACAAAAGATTTTATTTGTACCATAAGAATAAGTGACAAATTAGTGGTATGGAAAATAATGGGTTTATGATCTGAAGTTACAACTCTTGGGATGAACAACAGCTCCTTCCATGTGCCAGGCTTTCCTGTAGGGTTTTTATGCACATTGTGTTTTATTACACAGATGTGGAAACTAAGCCTCAGCAAGTTAGGTAATGTGGGCCAGAGGACACATCCTGGAAGTGCTGGGGCCAGATTAGAGTCAGTTATTGGTGACGAAGGGCTGGACACCTTCCATTCTTCAGCTCTTCCTCCAACATCTTGACATATGGAACATTGCAGCACCTTCAGAATCTTAACAAAATGAAGAATGTCCTAGGTGCCTTTTCTCTGGTTACCACCACACACTGCAGTAAAAAGCAAAATGCCTGCTTGCTATTGAGATGAGTTACATTATCTAATCGAACATTTTTTTTCCTTTCTTCTTCAGCCTACTTCTGAAACAATTTAATCCCAGTATTTGTAAGGCTGAGACAGGAGGATCACGGGTTCAAGGGTGGTAACCTTAGCAACTTAGACTCTCATCCACTTAGCAAAACTCTGTTTCAAAACAGACAATTTTTTTTTAAAGGCTGAGGGTATATCTAGGAGATAGAATGCCCCTGGGTTCAATCCCCTCAATCCCCAGCACCACACACACACACACACACACACACACACACACACACACCACAATTTCATAATTTCTTACTTTACTTGCTAGATATACTTCTTTTGGGTTTTGTTTACTTAGTGTGTGTGTATGTGTGTGTGTGTGTGTGTGTTTCTATTGTTCTGTTTTTGTAAAACCCCAAAGTATAAAATCATCTCATTAAGATTTTTGTTTTGTTTGTTTGGGTTATTTCAACTAACTCATACTCTGATATTTTCTTACTTTATTTACCAATTTACCAGTTCTCTCTCTCTGTCTGTCTCTTTTTTTTTTTTTGGTAAGGCTCAAAATACAAAATCATAGCCAGGCATGGTGGTGCACGCTTGTAATCTCAGCATTTGGGAGGCTGAGACAGGAGGATCCAGGTTCGCAGCCAGCCTCAGCTACCTAGTGAGGCACTTCGCAACTTAGTGAGACCCTGTTTCAAAATAAAGAATAAAAAATAGGGCTGGGGGTATACCTTGGAGGTAGAATGCCCCTGAGTTCAATCCCCAGTATGAAAAAAAAATACAAAATCATCTCAGGAAAGTTGTTTTTCATTTTATTTTGTGGTTTTGTTTGTTTGTCTGAGTTATTTCAAATAAATCATATTTAATTCAGCCCTAGGGCCAATTATTTGATTTAACATGCAAATTTGATTAACATTTCTCAGTTAACAAATTTTAATTTCTCTCACTGATTCCTTTCCATTATGGAAGCATGATCCAACATCTAAGAATCCAGATTCAAGCTTGAATTAAGCAGCAAGCATGTAGGAGACTTTTAGCAATGGCAGTATTCAGTGAGGGCTCACTGTACCAGGCCCCATTCACCACACTTTCCACATGCCAACCCTTCCCATTTTCACAGGAAACTCCTGTCCCTTCTGTTTTATAGAGCAGCAACTAAGCTAGAGAAGTTAAGTCATTTGCCCAAGATCACACAGCAAATGGTAGAGTCAGGATGTGGACCCCAAAGTTGCGTGTCAGATCCCCCATACCTCACTATGCAAGAAACTGACATGGACGCATGAAAAAAATGTGTTATTCACAACCCCTGACCTAAGAACCACGCTGCAGAGGAGTAAGCACTGCCCTAGTGGTGAAACCTGGGTCTGTGCACCAGCCACCATCTGAGGACCAACCCTAATGTGAGCATCCTCATTCACACACTGGAGCTGATAGTCATAACTGTAACAGCTGGGAAAATAAATATCCAGCACTATCAGCTATTCAGAGACATCCTTGTTACTCTGTTATTACAACAACTACTAAGAAAAATAACAATTATCCCACCCTGTGGTGACCAGAAAATGTCTAAATAATAATAGGCAAATATATCTACTAAATCGAGAGCTAGTATTATAATTACTAACTTTATGGTCAACTGAATGAAGTAGCAGCATCTTGTGTAATCTACCCAATATTCTTCCTCAGAAAATGCTAGTGCTGGCTTCATCTTGCAGATGAGGAACCTGGAGCACAGAGAAATTAAGTGACATGCCTAACTCACCCAGCTATCCGAGGTGCCCAGATGTGAACTCTGGCAACTCAACTCCAGAGCTCATACTCTCAATTACCACATGATACAGTATAATTTTTCATTATGCATTCTTGGTTGGGAGTGTCAATGATAAGAAACAAAAATAATACTCAGCTTGTATTTGTCTCTTAAATAATATCTATCATAAAAAGAAAGTGATAACACCTGTTCCCTGTTTCCCTAGACACTTAGTCAAAAGTAACTAAAGCACTCACTCTCCTGGACTGACCACTTAGGGAAACATCATGTCCCTTATAACTAGGATAGCACAAGACTATAAAATGCTCAGTGTTTAAAATATGCATTCTCTAGTTTATGATACAATAGTAGCAGTTGGAGCTCTGCAAAGACAAACACCAATGTGGAGTCTGGGGTGCAAGATACTTACTGGGGACAGGATGCCAACTGTGCAAGGAAAAGGGAAGAAACAGGAATGGGTAGAGGAGGAGACAGAACTATAGTACAAACATGACAAAACTAAGCTGTGCCCACCCAGCAGAGAGCTCAGGAGCGGGTACTACCTGTCCTGATACCCACATCTGAAAGAAGCAACCAGAGCCCTGCACATCTACCTCACTCTGCCCCTGGATGCAACTACCCCAGAAGGATGTGAGCTAAGCAAAGCATCTCTCTTCTGCTGAAGCAGATACTGAAAGACCTGAGAGCTGGTGACAGCTTGGTAACTTTGCTTCCCAAGCTAGAAAGTAGGTCTTTTCTTGAAAGAGTTTCTGGCCACAGTCTCCAGGTCTAGCTGTCTATACCACACACTCACACACACACACACACACATACACGCTGAGCTGTAGGGTTCTCTAGTGGTAGCATCACATGGCAGAGCTCTCTGGAGTCCCTTTTCTAAGGTTACTAATTTCATTCCCATCATCTCTCAAGGGCCCACCTCCTAGTACTATCACTTTGGGGCCTAAGATTTCAACATATAAATTTTGAAGAAGGCACAAACCTTCAGTTCATAGCAGCTGATCAGTGACTTTGCTACAGTATACTAGGGTCTGATTGTTCTTTCAGATTAAAGGTCTTGCCAGGAACAGCTGACGTATTTTCTATGATTCCAACTCTAGTCCATATAATTAAAACCCTTCGGTAGTGTTTTTCTCCCCTTAGGAGAAAGACTGAATCCATTAATATGGCTCAAATTCCTTCCCAATGTGGTCCCTGGCCTCCTGTCTTCTCCCTGCTTCTCCCTAGGTCTTCTGCTCTAGCACCTCTGGCTCCTACAGTGACTCTGTAAATCAAGCTCCAGATCAGCATCGTTTCCCTCAGGCAGAAACTTGGACCAGATCAAAACCCTTGCTACAAAATCCAGTAGCCCTCCAGTGCCATCCCTTTCAGTAACTTCTGTAATGATTAACCTCCTTCTGGTCTGTAGCTTGATGAGAACCAGGAATTAAACTTTAATATTGTTCCATACTGTACCCAGCACCTATCACAGTACCCAGGCCTTGATCAGCACTCTGTAAATTGGGGCTCACCTGGACTGCATTGGAATAGATCTAGAAGATAATGGGCTGACAAAGTGGCTACTCTTTGTCTTCCCGCCCAAGATGATTCAGTGGTTTTCTTTCTCAGACCTTTTGTTCATTTTCCAAAATAATACTTTTCACCTGAACAGAAGGGGTTGCATAATAGACTTTCATCTACGACTATCAACTCACCTTTAGGGAAGGGAACAAGTCAGGAAATACAGCATGGTCGGTGCAGCATCTTTACCCACTGGGAGGACCGGCAGCAAGCCACATGCCTGGTTCCCTGAACCTTACAACTCCAGGGCAGGCATGGCAGCACAGATAGGTGCGTATGTATGTGCAGATCAACATGATATAGAGAAGCTTTCAGCCTGTCTCCCAATCAGCCTCCAAGTACTGTCCTGATGACATTATGCCTGGCACCTACAAACCAACCTGGGCAGTCATGTAGAGCAGGGATTCAGCAGCATGAAAGGCCACAGCTCACCACATTTATCTCTGTGGTTTCCAAGGAAACAGAGTCATGGGAATTTTCTCAGCCTAGGTCAACCCAATCCTGATGCTAACTTTGTGTGTATGTTGGGGTGGGGGGGGCAGATACTAAAGATTACCCAGGAGCATTCTAACTTTGAGCCACACTCCCAACCCTATTTTATTTTGAAACAGGGTCTCGCTGAGTGTCTTACTACACTGCTGAGCCTGTCCTCTAACTAGTGATCTTCCTGTCTCAGCCTCCCAATTACCGGGATTACAGGTGTTCACCACCACACCTGATTCTAATGTTAGCTTTTTATTCACAACTATACTCTGGTGCTTGCTTATTGATTGCCTGTGAGCAAGGCTCAAATCTTCTCTAAGCCTAAATGTCCTCATCTATAAAACAGGGGTACCACCTGCTTTAAAGATCGTCGAAAGCAGTAGATTGAATAGACCAGCTAAAACTTTCACTTGTAAATAAATAACTAGGATTTTGACACTATCATCTTTGCAGTCAGTGAAGCATAAGAACAAGTACACTGGGGACCAGCACTTGGGCCAGTGATGACCTTCTGCCTTCGCCTTCAGGTTATGACAACTCGGGAAGACAGAGTGGTCATTGTTGAGAAGAAGGACGGCACTCGGATAGTGGACCATGCAGACGGGACCAGAATCACGACCTTCTACCAGGTCTATGAAGATCGGATTGTTCCTCCAGATGATCCAGAAACAAGTGAGTTTTGTTTTTCAGGCACATAGCAATATTGTCTTTAGCATAAGATAAATAGAATTATCATTGACTATTGAACACACACACTAAAAAAGTAATTTTATTTATTTATTTGTATTTATTTATTTATTTATTTATTTATTTATTTATTTATTTATTTATACTGAGCATTAATGCCAGGGACATTCTACCTCTAAGCTATACCTCTAGACCTTTTTATATTTTTTGTTTTGATACGGCCTCCCTAGGCTGCAGAGAGTCTTGCTTCGTTGCTGAGGCTATCCTCGAATCTGGAATCCTCCTGTCTCAACCTCCAAGATATTGGCATCACAGTTACACACCACCATGCCAAGTTAGAAAAATAATTTTTTAATGAAGTCAGCCAACCAATAAATTCCATGTAGTCCAAATTAGGGCCTATTAGAATCACATATTATTTTGCTGTTTGTCTTAGTTTCTTAATTTTATTTTTCAAATGACAAAAATGATATACATATATTGTGTATAACATGATGTGTTGAAATATGTATAAATTGTAGAATGACTCAGTCAATTGAATTAACATAGGCATTACCTCACATCATTTTCTGTGGTAAGAATACTTAAAATCAATTCTCTTGGCAATTTTTAAAATGCAGTATGTTATTATTTACTGTAGTATGATGGAGCTCTTGAACACATTCCCTCCATCTGACTGAAAGTTTGTGTCTTTTTACCAGCATCTTCCCAAGCCCTGGCCCTCATGATCCCTAAGAACCAGCATTCTACTTTCTACATTTATAAGTTCAACGTTTTTAGGCTCCACATATAAGTGAAATCATGTGGTGTTTGTCTTTATATTCCTGGCTTACTCAGTGTCATTCATGCTGCTACAGATGACAGGGTTGTCTTTCTTTTTTGAGGCTGAGTAGAATTCCATTGTGTATCTTTAGCATATTTTCCTTATGCATTCATCCATGATGGACACTTAGATTGATTCCCAATCTTGGCCATCATAAATAATGACTGTAATGAATATGAAAGCACATTACTACCTTTTATTATGCTGTACATCTTCAACAGAGACCAGAGTGATAACAACTCTAGTAGGCTGATGGATAGTAATAGTCTTTCTCATTTTTACCACTGAAGATCTATGGCTGGAATTGGTGGAAACTAAAAGCTAATAATGGTGACTCAGTCATCCTGGATCATGTATATATATATGAAAGGAAGGTACTCATATATTTGCACAAGGTAATATGTACAAGAGTGCTACTTTCAACAATTAATATCATATTAAAATATTGGGAAAACATAAATGTCCATTAATAACAGAACAGAAAAATAAAATGTGGTATATTACTACAAAAGAACATGATATAGTGATTATAAGGAACCACATGCACACACATAAAGATACATACATGCACATCAATATTGCTAGAGGCTTCAAAACAATGTTAAAAAAAGAAGCATGTGTGTAATTATATAATCATATAATTACATAGACTAATATATAATTAATGTAAGTGTAAACCACACAAATATTATATATTGCTTTTGGTACATGTATTTACATAAAAGTGTAAAAATGGACTACAAGAAGAAAATAAATCTAGCCATAAAGAGAAACTTCAACTTTTATAATTTTTCTCTTATGCACATATTATAAATGTTGAAACAAATATGGCAAAATAGCAACAAGTATAAATTTTGAGAGGTGAGTACTTGGGTGGTTAAGTGTTATGCTTTAAATTAAATGTTATGCATAAAGTAAATGTTATGCTTTCCAATTTTTGAAGTTGAAAATCTTTCAAAATGAAAAGGCTAATGACAAAGAGACAGTAACTAAATTAAGTATTAAGATTTATCTGGGAGAATTTTTCTGAATTGATAAAGAAAGTAGGCCACACTCCAACCCAGCAGACTTATCAGCTCCTGGTCTACTTTCTAATTGTGCTTTTCCATGGGAAACTCAGACACAGCACAAAATCAACAGGATGAGGTCTGTTTTTCAATGTGCGCATCCCATCAGCTCTGCTTACTTTGCTTTGCTTATAGCCGAAGGTCCTCGTACTGTCACCAGACAGGTGAAGTGCATGCGGGTAGAGAGCTCACACTACGCCACTGTCATCACCAATTGCGAGGACAGTAGCTGCTGCACCACCTTGGGGGATGGAACGTCTATTATTGCAAAGCCACAGGGAACCTACCAGGTAGGTCTGGCAGACACAAGATGAGGAGTGCTAAAGATAAGTGTTCATCCTGCTAAGAAAACCCACGCCTCCAGGGCAGTGAAAATATCTGCGATAAAGAAGATGGAAGCCTGGGGTGGTGACACATGTCTGTAATCCAGTACTTCAGAGTCTGAGACAGGATCACAGGTTCGAGACCAGCCTCAGCAACTTAGTGATACTCTCAGCAACCTAGCAAGAACCTGTTTCAAAACAAAACAAAAAAATTAAATGCTGGGGATATAACTTGGAATTCCCCTGGGTTCAATTCCTAGTACAAAAAAAGGAAAGGAAAGGGAAGGGAAGGGAAGGGAAGGGAAGGGAAGGGAAGGGAAGGGGCTATTGCTTTCATTTCTCACCTGATTTTAGAATCCACTTCTCAGACTTGAATTTATTCCCCTTCTCTTTGCAGCCTATTCTAGAACAACATTCCCCTGCTTATTTCACAAAGTTCTGTTATCTCTGTATTAGATTATAAAGCAGAACACTTTGGCTAAGGCTCTCCTACATGCTGGTACTGTAGGTGTTGGAAGCATCTAGATGACCTGGCCTGTGCCTACCTGCCTCACCGCACCTCCTGCTGTCTCTAGCCTTGTTCTTAACTCTCCCTCCTTCTCACCTGTAGTGTACCCCTAACATCTCCGGGCTTATGGTCTGTGTGGTCCTGGCAGGCCAATTGGCCCAGCTGAAGCAAAGCCTGGTCCTTGGAATGTCAGAGGTTACCACCTCCTCCTGCCTTCCTGCAAAGCACAATCACCTGACCACCCGGTATCAGCCTATAGCCCTTTAGTCTTAGAATGCTTTGCCCAGCATTTTACTTGCAGGAGATGGAACACAGAGACAGGATACCACATACCATGTCACAAGACACTGAGAACCTAAGCCAGAAAATGACGGGCAAAGACTGCACTGTGACAAATACATGCTACTGTGAAAGTTGCTGAGGTCAATTTATCCCTCCCATCTCCCTGAGAGTGATACCCTTCTCCTCTTCATCCAGTGTAGATTATCATTATGGCACAGGGAAAATGCTGAAAGAAAACATAGGTATAAATGTTCTTGTCCTTGGTAGACAATGGTTTCTTACATATCATACCAAAAGCCTAAGCCTCACCAAAATTTAAAAACAAAACAGCAGCAACAACAAAAAATCTTGTGCTTCAAAGGACACCAAGAAAGTAAAAAATAAACTATAGAATATACTATTCATATATCATATAGCTGTTGATGGTCTAGTGTATAAGATAAACAAAGAACTTCTACAACTCAAGATAAAAAGACTAATAATCCAAATTCTAATTGAGAAAAGGATTTTAATTTCTCCAAGAAAATAACAGATGGTGAATAATCCAATGTGTGAGGGTTCCAGTTTTTCCACATCCTTGCTAACACTTGTGATTGTCTGTCTTTTTGATTGTTATCATTTTAGTGAGTATGAAGTGGTATCTGATTGTGGTTTGATTTTCATCTCCCTAGTGACTAATGGTGGTGAGCCTTACACAATCTGCCTCTGAACTAGACTCCCAGTCCTGTTTTATTTTTTATTTTGAAACAGTTCTCACTAAGTTGTTGAGGCTGGCCCTGAACCTGCAATTATCCTGTCTCAGTCTCCCAAGTACTAGGATTACGAGCATGAGCCACCACACCTACTCAAATCCCAAACAATTTAAAGAAGACCAAGTGTGTTTATCTCAGTTAAAATGTATTAAATATATGAAATAAAGAACACAGGGCAATTACTTAGACATGACATTAAAATGAACTGGTAAAATGTAAGGATACAGAAAAAAATTATATCTTAAATATTCAGTTTGAGCCTGGCGTGGTGGCGCACACTTGTAATCCCAGTACTTGGAAGGCTGAGACAGGAGGATTGCAGGTTCGAGGATAGCCTCAGCTACCTAGTGAGGCCCTTGGCAACTTACTGAGACCTTGTTTCAAAATAAAGAATAAAAATACAGCTGGGGGGTGTAGTATGGAGGTAGAATGCCCCTGGGTTCAATCCCCAGTATTGCAAAAAAAAAAAAAAAATTCAGTTTGCCTTCTTCTCAAGTAGTCCTTACCAAACCTTGAGTCCTCTCTTGGATAATGTCTTCTTCCTGGAAATACTGTGGCTAGGACCTACAGATACTAGTTTTCCTAAAATGATTTTCCAAGTCCCTCAAATTGAACAAGAAACTTAAAAGGTTTTTCTGCCTTGCCTCTACTCTCCCAGGTGTTACCTCCAAATGCAGGCTGTCTTTATATTGATAGGGATTGTTCAGCTACATACTGCCATGAATCGAGCAGCAGTATCTACCATCCCTTCCAAAAGCGGGAGCAGCTGAGAGCCAGCAGGTACATCATGAAGCACACCTCAGAAGTTGTCTGTAAGGTTCTGGATCCCGAGGGAAATTCCTTTCAGGTAAAGCACATCTTCAGTATGGAGAGAAAGAGAGCCTATGGCTCTGTTTTTGAGGTATTTGGTACTAGCCAGCACCCCTGTGGATTTTTATAGCCTTGGAATTAGTTATCCACTTTCTGCCAATACTTTGGGCAAGCAATTGTGAATGTCTGTTTCTTTTCCTTGATTCTCACGTGTACTTCCAAGGAGGAGTAAAGCCCAACAACTGAGAAATGTTTAAGCCTAATAGATAATTAGAAGGAAAGAAATATTAGCATGCATCTAAAACTAAATAATGCCACCACAAAGACTAATATAAGAATGGTCTGTACCCAGGTTAAAGTGAGAGCCAATACCAGGTAGCAAGCAAATGTATATGACTAGGCAGAGAGTCTGTGGTGAGACATATTTGGTAAGGCTGAGGATGGGGAGGTGGGGAATCTGGATAGGTGCTCCTCCATTCTATGGTGATGTTCTGTCTTCTGTTTCTGTCTTTCTTTCCTTTCCCTCCCTCCCTTCCTCCTTCTCCTTCTTTTCTTATTTTTCATTCTTTCTTTCCTTTCTTTTCCTTCCTCCTTATTTCTTTGCACTGGAGATTGAACCCGAGGTATTCTATCCCATGCTACACCCCCAGACCTTTTTATTTTTTATTTGAAACAGGGTCTTGCTAAGTTGCTAAGGGTCTTACCAAATTGCTAAGACTGTCCTTGAACCTGCAACCTTCCTGTTACATCCTCCCAAGTACAGGCATGCACCACTGTGCCTGGCTTCTGTTTCTGTCTTTGAACACTATCACTGTCTCCTTACCTTACTTGTTCATGCATTGGCAAAACATGGCCACTTGTTCTGTGTGGCCTGTGACCTAAATATAGTTTGTTTTACATTTTAAATGGCTTTAAGAATCCAAAGAAGAAAAATAGTTTGTGACATAAAATTATAAAAAATCCAAATTTCAATGTAGATATGTAAAGTATTACTGGGACACATCAACACACTTTATTAATATGTCTTTGGCTGCTTTTGCTCAATAATGGAAGAGCTGAGTAGTTGCAGTAAAGAATGTATGGTCTGCAAATCCTGACATATTTACTTCTGACCCTTGACCCAAAACAGAGGTTTGCCAACCTCTGTTCTAGGCATTTCTGTTTTTTTCACTCCTCACCCAACACTGGTATTTCCTCCATTTGTTAGCGGGTATGAAGTTATTTTTTCAGATTTAGACTCATACCACAGAATCCCTAACTTTGTTTTGGTATGCAGACAAGACCTGATCCAACTTATTTTTTTTTCTTTACTAAGTAACTGAGACTCTTCACAGCATGAACTCAAGCTGACAAATTTTAATTTAAAAAAAAAAAAATGAAGTGGAAACACAAAGTCTGAACCCCTCCGGATTGAAATGTCTGGGTTGTCCATGCCAAGCATTTTTCTAGGTGTTGATGCTTCTCCTGGGCAATCCCCTTCAGTGGTTTGTCAGTCTGAACCACACTCCTTCATGAAGAGATGCGTGCCAGATGTAGGCAGCAGCGAGGACTAGATTTCTGTTTCTTATATTGATACTAAACATGCTTCCCTGTGCATCTTAACCTATGAACCCTGATTCTGTGCTTGCCATCTCAGAACATAAGCTTCCCCCATGTAATGGCCCTTTCAATATTTCAAAGCAATGACCACATGAATACGCTATCTCTTTTTTAAAGTTCCTGTTGTTCCAGTCAACATTCTTACAGCCATAATCTAAAGACTTGACCACAAAATGTAGAGGAAAGAAGATTTATTTTCTATGGTTTCAGGTTCAGTCTATGTTCAGGCTCGGGATCCCAGATCTCAAGGTATGGTGGCAGGAAACACAGAGAGGGAGAGCACATGGGCTGTGTTCCTCACATCATGGAGGCTGGAAGCAAGAGATAGGAAGTGTGGGAAAGAGGAGCCATATATAGTCCCCAAGGCTGATCCCCCAGGGCCCCAGCCCCTGCAGCCACACCATACCAGCCTACTGGGTACCACCCAGGTAAATCTATCTATCACAATGGATTTATCCACTGCTGGAATTACAACTCTCATGACTCCACTATCGCAACCCTGAATATTAATAAATGAGTTCTTCAGGGGACATTTTATGTCTAATTATAACACCCATTATTTGAACTAGTCCTCATAGGATGAGATGTTGAGTCCGCTCCCAATCCCAGTAACTTTCTTCTGAACATGTTCCACTTTGTTCTCACATTCTAGGTATGTTTTAAGTAGAACTGTGCTGCTTGGTTTTTATTTTATTTATTTATTTATTTACTTATTTATTTATTTATTTATTTATTTATTTATTTATTTATTTATTTGCAGTACTGGGGATTGAACCCAGGGGCATTCTACCTCCAAGCTACACACCCAGCCCTATTTTTTATTCTTTATTTTAAAAACTGTCTCACTAAGTTGCAGAGAGCCTCACTAAGTAGCTGAGACTGGCCACAAACTCAGATCCTCCTGTCTCAGCCTCCCAAGTACTGGGATAACAAGCATGCACCATCACACCCAGCTGGTTTTTATTTTTAAAAATGTAATTTCTGTTTAAGTGAACACTACTTTGCACATAAACATCTCTGATTTTCTAAGCATACCAAAAAATCACCTATTTTCTCAGATTGAATCAGAAAACTGTATACATTATGGCCTTTTATTTTTTTCTTTCAGTTGCTTATATGCTTTGTCTCATAGGTCATGGCTGATGGTAGTGTTTCAACTATGCTACCTGAAAAAATACTGGAAGATGATGTACATGTACAAACTGAGGGCTATGATAGTTTATCATCTACACACCTCGAAAAGAACCACCTGCAAATCTATGGTGAACACGTTCCTAGGTAAAAAGCTAATGCTAATAATGCCATGACTTTTATTCTCAATTCAAAGTTGAAAAACCCTTCTAACTGAAGACTTCAAGTGATGACACGTTTGTTTCTTCAAACAGGTTTTTTGTCATCTATGCCGATGGGTCAGGAATGGAACTCCTCCGAGACAGTGACATAGAAGAATACCTATCCTTGGCCTATGGAGAGTCAACGACCATAGTCCTCCAAGAGCCAATGCAGGAGTACCCAGGTAGAGATCCATGCTGTCTGGAGCTCCCTTTCCCAGCTCCATGCCCTTCCTATCCAGTCTATCCTCATGCCAGCTTCCTAACTCATTCTGCTTTGCTCAATTTCGATTCCACCTTCTGCCTGGCTGTGTCAACCTACTTACATTGCCACTTGAATTTATGTCACTATCATGCTGTATCTCAGCAGCAACCTGTGCACACTGAGTATGAATTGCTCTCCTACTATACACAGATTTGTATCTGTTTCAGTCAACATTCTCACTACTGTAATACAAAACAAATGGCCACCACAACTTAGAGGAAGGAAGATTTATTTGCTTACAGTTCTGGAGATTTCAGGGGTTCAGTCTATATTAGGTCAGGTTACATCAGTGGAGCTCAAAGGATGGTGGGAAGAGACAGAGAGAGGGAGAACAAAGACTCTGCTCTCCTATCACAGAGACTGGAATAAGAGAGAAAGGAGGGGAGGGAAGGTATAAGTCCTCAAGGTCACACCCCCAGGGGCCCCTCCTCAACAACCAAGCCTTGCCCCCAACATGGCTGTCTTGTCTATGTGAGTCTAGAGGGACATTCTAAATCCAAACCATAATAGTATCTGTGTCTAGTTATATACCTACATTCTTATTTATGAGTTTATTTCATCCTGGCAAGAAAATTTTTTTAAAAAGTGAGAGGTCTAAGTTCTTTTTAATGGGGGGGAGTGTCATTTTGAAGGTATTACTTTGGCAAAATTAAATACAATAAGAAGATACATTTTATGTGTGAGTTGGAATTTCAGTCTGAGATATATATGTTGTAGAAGCTATATTTACTGGGAATTTATATTATTTTCATCAATTTCAAAATTTGATGTATGACTAGAGATTAGAGATATATATCACTTTGATGTGCTGTGCCTAGGTTTATGTATTTGTTTATTGTTTATCTTTTGTTTGGTGTGGTGTTTATGGTGTGGAATATGAGTATGTCTACATCTCTGTGTGCTTAAATATTTTAGTGTATACATGTGTACAATATAATATACCTTGCTTTTTGTAAACATGGAGAGTAGGAGACTCTGACTGGTTATATACAGCATATGCAGAACTGTGTGAGAATAAAAATTCATCTCAAATTGCTTTGTTAACCATTAACTTAACTAGCATCCATCATGTGCCAAACACTAGCTGGTTGTTAGGAATGCAGTGGTGAGCTAAAAGGGGCATGAACCCTGTCTCCATGAAGCTTATAGCTTAATGAGAGAGGTAGGCAATAATTATACAGCCATACATAGGCTAAATTATAACCACATCATTATAATTCAGGCTAAGGCTTCTGAAGGAAAGGGATATTGTTCTATGTCAATATCTAACCAAGAAACCCAATGGAGTCTATAACACTTCTCTGAAGACATTTGAACCAAGAGCTAGTGGACATGTGAGGTTAATTCGGGTAGGAGGGAGAGTTTTCTTGAAAAAGGAGAAAACAAAAAAGAATCATGAAGCATTGGAAAACAGGAGGATAAAACATTCAATAGAAGCCGGGCATGGTGGCGCACGCTTGTAATCCCAGCATTCGGGAGGCTGAGACCGGAGGATCCGGGTTCGCGGCCAGCCTCAGCTACCTAGTGAGACACTCCGCAACTTAGTGAGACTCGGTTTCAAAATAAAGAATAAAAAAATAGGGCTTGGGGTATAGCTCGGAGGTAGAATGCCCCTGAGTTCAACTCCCAGTACTGCAAAAAAAAAAAAAAAAAAAAAAAAAAAAAAAAAAAACATTCAATAGAGCCAAAGTACAGAGAAAGAGGACAGTACAAGTTGAGGGAAGGGAGAGAGAGTAAGTGATAAGCAATGGGAATCTAAGAAGATTTTTAATCATTAATCATAGACAAAAGAGCCAAAAGGCTCATTCCCAGCGCACACATGGGAAGAAAGGCTCATTGTTTCCCTGGACCAGAATAGGATCATTCTGAGGCGTGTGTTGTAATATAGACTCTGTGGAGAGTGCAGAAGTAGATGAACTCAAGAAAGTTTCTTGGTAGAACTGACAGGACTTGGATGTGGCTGTTGAGGGACAGTGAGTGTTAATGAATACTTTTAGGTGATTTAAATCCAGTTTCTAGGTGTTACAATGACTACCAGCCTCTGACTTCTAATTGGATTGTAAGACCCTTAAGCATAATTGGTGTCTCACTAGCCTTTTTAATGTAGAAGGCAGTTCAATGCCTGTTGAGTTTATCAGAGTAATGATATGGAGAAATCACCTGCCAACTCTCTTTGCACCAGGTGCCCTGAGCATCACTGTCCTTCGCCCTTTCCATGAAGCATCACCGTGGCTAATGAAGAAGGAATTAGAAACAATCGTTCCTCCCAACCTTCAGTCACGGTCCTGGGAGACATTTCCCTCGGTGGAGGTATACACTTTCGGGTGCAAAGTCACTTTATTTGCATATCCATGTATCAATGGGCCAGAGACTCAGGTCTTTCCCCACATGTTTATATATTTTCAGCCTTCTGTAAATTGTCAATGTGTTCAAGAAGTTTTATATTTGAAGATTTTTTATATTTGTGGATTTAGAAATATAATTTTAGAAGAATATACATGGAGAGAGAATATCAGTTTTGTTTCTTTTACTCTATATTGCAGGCTGGAACATCTTCCTATACTATTAAAATATGCTTTCTGAATAGCCTATGTTTGACCTCATCTATCATGGAATTACTGATATTATCCCATTCACTCTTGTCATCTCTGACTCATTGGTTTTAATATAGAATTTTAGGCCTTTACCCTCTCCTTTTCCTCCCCTTAATATATTAAAAACGCACAAACTGAGCACATAAGAATAATGTGAAGGATTACACACAGGTTTTACAACTATGTGGTTAGAAAGTAAATATTGTGACTCTTTCAGATTAGAGAAACTCACTAAACTTTTTAAAGGATAAAAGAAAATATCTTGGACAAGAATCATGAAGTCCTGCATCTTGCAAGATTTGTCAGTTTATTTTATAAGTAATTTATGTAATATGTCCAGAAATTGTAAGGCGTTAAAACTATTATATCAACAAAGACATTAATAATATTATCAAAGAGGGATACTGGTGTTAAGTGAGGAGGATAATATTTTGGGATATGATTTTTGCTGTCCTGCACTAAATCTTACAATAGCAAGAGCAATAACGAAGACCATCTACCTCTATGTTTTAATTTAATGACTGTAATCAACAAGATAGGATGACAATAATAGTAAATCCATGCTCTGATCCTACTACTTATTAATGTGGGACTTGGGAAAAGTCACACTGGACCTCAATTTTCTTCCTTTTCTGAAAACAAAAAGGTCAGAGCAAATGGCTCACTGAGACTATATGCAAGTTGAAAGTACCATATAATGATTAAGAATATGCAATGTCTTGGATTAATAAATGAAGTTCATTCTCTTCTGAAATTCTTTGTATGCTATGAACCTCTTGAGTGGTCACCACTGGCCAAACCTTTTGAAATGAAACACAATAGGCACACTCTAGGACCTAGGGCAACAAAGCCCACCACTCCTGGAAATCAAGTGTAAGAATGACACAGAGATGAGTTTACTCTAAGATAAACATTTCTTCTCAATAAATCCTGAGAAGGCTCTGAAGGCATGCTCAATCTAGAGTGAGTTCAAAAATGCCCCATACCTATGGGGTGATTTTCTTTCAAAGAATTTTTCTACTACAAGGTGAATACAGAACCAAAAAGTTAAAGACAGCTCAATTTCAAAAGTCTTGGGCTTCCTTCAGGTGTAAAGGAACAGTCACACACATTTGTCATAGCTAGGCTACTATTGTATAGTAGGACCCCATGCAACATAATTTTAAAATATACATATTCCTGAAAATACACAAAAAGAAGATACCTTGCCTAGTTGTTTTATCAGTTTTTCGTATATTTGCAGAACTTTTTGAGGGCAAGGATTTTTTCCACATCATTATATTCCTAACAGGTGGTTCCTGGTATAGTAGCTACATAAGTTAGTTTTAAAAAAAAGAATTTAGCTGGGCATGGTGGCACACACTTGTAATCCCAGTACTTGGGAGGCTGAGACCAGAGGATCCCGGTTTGCGGCCAGCCTCAGCTACTTAGTGAGGCACTCCACAACTTAGTGAGACCTTGTTTCAAAATAATGAATAAAAAATGGGACTGGGGGTTAGCTCGGAGGTAGAATGCCCCTGGGTTCAATCCCCAGTACCAAAAAAAGAAAAGAAAAAAATCTGTTGTTAAATATTATGATTACTTTGTTGAGCCTTTTGCTTTGTTCTGTTGACAGAAAAAGACTCCAGGACCTCCATTTGGCACTCAGATTTGGAAGGGCCTCTGCATTGGGTCCAAAAGGCTAATGAGTGCACCGGCCCCTATATTGAAGGGCCCCAAAGTGCTACAAATGCGCCAGTTCATCCAGCACGAGGT
Organism: Graphiurus murinus; assembly: GCA_004027655.1. Lineage (NCBI taxonomy): Eukaryota > Metazoa > Chordata > Mammalia > Rodentia > Gliridae > Graphiurus > Graphiurus murinus. Next base: position 1,709 of record PVLC010003816.1, on the reverse strand, counting down.
CATAAAGAATGAGGTGAAACTGAGGCTGCAGATTTCCCTGAAGGTAATAGAATCCAGGTAACCTGACCCCAAAAGAATCAGGAACAGGGCAATCATTCCTCTCAGTCTCCTGAGGAGCCTGAAATTATCTAATTCTACCAATATTTATCTAGTGCAACACCACATGTCAATCTTCCACAGTAGAAATTTGAGAGATAGAAAACACTTAATGATTCCCATAAGGTGTCAGAATCATTAAGAGGCCCTAAAGACATTTGAAAAGGTAAGAAACTTTTATATATGATTTCTATACAGAGTTTTCCTTTCTTACTATACAAAAAGCTAGATTAGTGACCTCTGGAGAGAAGATAGAATCATATATATTCATATATATATATATATATATATCACTGGGAATTGAACCCAGGGACATTCTACCTCTGAGCTATATCCCCAGCCCTATTTTTATTCTTTATTTTAAAACAGGGTCTCGCCGGGTGTGGTGGCGCACGCTTGTAATCCCAGCATTCGGGAGGCTGAGACTGGAGGATCCGGGTTTGCGGCCAGCCTCAGCTACCTAGTGAGGCACTCCGCAACTTAGTGAGACTCGGTTTCAAAATAAAGAATAAAAAATAGGGCTGGGGGTATAGCTCAGAGGTAGACCGCCCCTGAGTTCAATCCCCAGTACCGCAAAAAAAATAAAATAAAATAAAAATAAATAAAACAGGGTCTCACTAAGTTGCTGAGAGCCTCACTAAGTAGCTGAGGCTGGCCGCAAACCTGCAATCCTTCCATATATATATTATATATATATATATATATATATATATATATATATATATATATATATATATATATATATATATATAATCTCCAGCTTTTCTCTGATCCAGCTTTTTCTGTTCTTAAAATGTCACATTATTACAAAGTGACATTTGGCTGAAGGTGATTAGCCACCGCCTCATTAGAATGACTATCACAAAAGAGTCTATCACAATTCCTACTGAATTAGTTATATGAGTTTATCTATAGCATCTCACTTTCTACTGAGATTTGGAACAGAGATTACATGTGTTTTGTTTATGGTTATGTGCCCAGCTCCAGCAATACAGCAGAGGATCATTATTTATGGATCAAATATTCATGTAAAAAGTGAATTATATTTCTCTTAGAAGCATTGGCATGGATTAAGCAACTTACATTCATAGATAAAGGACTCAGTCAATCTGCCTAGTTTATTGAGGAAGCCACTGAAGCACAGGGTAGACACAGGGCCTCCACTAAGGTCCCCCGCCAGCTCTATTCTGTGACCTTAAAGCTTTGCTCACAGACTTTCCAGGCCTTTCTTATTAACCTACTAAGAAAAATGCTTTTCTGATTGCTTGACTAGGAACTGCTGGTTGAGCAGTATGAACTGACTTACTCTGCATCTTTTTGTAATATTTTAAATTGATGTTGACTGGGTTGATGTCTCTCTACCTTACTCCTGTTTTTTTAATCTATTTATTTTATTCTACCCACCCAGGATTACATAAACCACATTCTAAAGAAAGAAGATGAGCTACAGGAAATGACGGTCAAGGATGCCAGAACTGAGGAGGAGAGAGGCAATGCTGCAGATCTCCTCAAGCTGGTGATGGTGAGGAAGTGTTTGATGGGTCAGCGTGCAGGCTACTGTTTCAGTGTTAGGTGCTTCCAGACAAAATACCATAAGGGACCACTGGATGATA
>PVLC010003815.1:0-92336 GCA_004027655.1 Graphiurus murinus | reverse complement strand
GAAAGCAAAGAAGTTGATTTAGCCGAGGGGGTTGGACGGGGGCGGGGGGGGGACACTAATGTATATCAAGGTCACTCACTAAACTGAACTTGAGAGGGAGGGAGGGCGAGGGAGCGGGTGGGAATTGGGGGAAGGGGTCAAATGAGAATTGTGAGCACATGTATCATTATCAATTTGCACCTAACAAAGATGTATGCTTACAATGTATGAATAAAAATAAAAATTAAAAAAAAAAGAAATTGAAGTTCTTAGAAAGTGGAAGGACCTTCCATGCTCTTGGATAAGCAGAATAAACATCATCAAAATGGTCATTATTCCAAAAGTGACCTACAGATTGATTGCAATATTCATTAAAATACCTAGGTTATTCTTAACAGATATAGGAAAAAATCAATCCTTAAATTCATTTGTAGCAACAAAACACCCAGAATGGACAAAATAGTTCTCAGCAGTATGAACCATGCAGGAGGCATCATAATACCTGGCTTCAAACTCTACTACAGAGCCATAGTAATAAAAAACAGCATGGTATTGGCACAAAAGCAGACACATAGACAAATAGAGCAGAATGGAAGATTCAGATATAAACCTGCACACTTATACAAACTGATATTTGACAAAGGTGACAAAACATACACTAGAAAAAAAGATAGCCTTTTTCAACAAATGGTGTTGGCAAAACTGATTATCCATGTGTAGAAAAATGTAAATAAACTCCACTTTCTTACCCAAGAATTGACTCTCACAAAAGAGTCAATTCAAGATGGATCAAAGACATGGAAATTAGACCAGAGTCCTTACAGCCTACTTGAAAAGGGAATAGGACCAGTACTCCAACAGATAGGCATGGGTTAAAACTTCCTCAAGAAGTCCCTGAAGGCACAAATAATTAAAATGAGAGTCCATATGTGGGATTAAATTAAACTGAAGAGACTTTTGTGCAGCAAAGAAAACTACCAGATACCTTAACAGAGAGCCAACAGAATGGGAGAAGAGTTTTGCCAGCTACTCCTCTGACAGAGGACTAATATACAGAATATACAGAGAACTCAAGAAATTCACTGCCCCCAAACAAATAATCCAATAAAAAATGGGCAAGTAAACTAAATAGATACTTCTCAAAAGAAATACATATGGCCAATAAATGTATGAAAAAATGTTCTACATCATTAACAATTAGAAAGATGCAAATAAAAACTAACCTGATATTTTACCTAACCCCAATTAAAATTGGAAATCATTAAAAACACAAAAAACAACAAATACTGGTGAAGATGTAGAGAGGTAGGAACTCTGATACACTGTTGGTGAGACTGCAAATTAGTGTAGCCACTCTGGAAAACAATGTGGAGGATCCTCATAAAAATGAAAATGAACCTAACATATGACCCAACTATACCACTCCTGAGTATCTACCCAAAAGAATGTAAACCAAATTACCGGAGTAATGCATGCATATCTATATTTATAGCTGCACAATTGCCAAACTATGGAACTAGCTGAGATGTCCATTAGCAGATGAATGGATTACAAAACTACAGATATATACACAATGGAATTCTAATCAGCCATAAAGAAGAACAAAATTATGTCATTTGAAGGGAAATGGACGGAACTGGAGAACATAATGCTAAGTGAGATTAGTCAGCCACAAGAAGTAGATTGGATATTCTTCCTCATAAGTGGAAGCTAGGGAAATATTACAACACAGGAGGGACTCCAGATAAAGGAGGAGAAACCTTAGTTGAGTGAAGGGGACATAGTGAGGGAGATGGGAGAGGGGAAGAGGCAAACACCTCAATGGTCATGATGTACATACATAAACTTATCAAAGCCCATCACTATGCTGAGTATGGGAAAGAGCGGAGGGAGAGGGAACGGGGTGAGAACTAGGGGAGAGCTCAATGAGGGTGGTGTACATGTATGCCTCTGTCATCTTGAACCTCAACAAGATGTATGATTACAATGCACCAATAAAAGAGAAAAAGAAAAGAGAATAAACTTAAAAAGTTTATTCATTTACATTTAAAATATTATATACAAAATATTATATACAAAGAAAAAAGTACAATTTTTAAAATAGAATTCATCACAATATAAAAGTATTCTGTTATTATAATCACCACCATGTACTACACTATATTTTAGGTGTTTCTTTTAAGGCATATGAACATTTATTTTAGAAATTACTGCATAAATTGTTTTGTTTCTATAAGAAATATTCCCTTTGTGCTATTTTTCTTCATTTTGCTATAATCTCTAGAGGAAGTTGGTATGAAATGAGGTTTTTCTTGGACTCATTTTGGGAAATATTTACAATATTAAGCATTTGTCTTAATTTTGAATTAGCACTATACTGATAAATATTCGAGACCACAGAAACTCAACATACTATAAATGTGCCTTTACTATCAACATATGAAATGAGTTTGCTGTTATGAAATGGCACAATATGGAAAATTATGTATGTTCATGTTTAGATATATGTGGTATGTGCATGATCCTTCTATAATTAAAAAAACCTGCATGAACCTGAATATTCTCTGCAGATTAATGTATTACTTTTACCCACAGTGCTAACACTTCTATAAGAAAATGTTATCTAGAGAGATATGTAGTCAGAGATAAGCAGAGTCAAAGAGCACCACTGCCAAAGTGGCAAGACATGGCAAAGTACTTGCTTTTGAGTCAGGCAACTTTCCGCAGTTAAAACATGAGCACAGGACTGGAGTAAGAACAGGAGTCCATGGTTCTTGTTGCTAAGAACTACTTTGGCTATGCTGGGCTTTTTGTTTTTCCAGATGAATTTAAGGATTGACTTTTCTATGTCTGTGAGGAATGCCCTTGGTAGTTTCATGGGTATTGCATTGAATCTGTAGATCAGTTTTGGGAGGATGGCCATTTTGATGATATTTATTCTGCCTATCCAAGAGCATGGTAGATCCTTCCATCTTCTAAGGTCTTCATCGATTTCTTTCTTCAACTTTTTGTAGTTTTCCTTATAGAGGTCTTTTACCTCCTTAGTTAGGTTTATCCCTAAGTATTTTATTTTTCGGGATGCTATTGTGAGTGGAATTGTTTTCTGGATTTCTTTTTCAGTGGATTTATGGTTGGCATACAGGAAAGCTGAGTTTTTAAGATTGATTTTGTATCCAGACACTTTACTGAAATTGTTGATCAATTCTACGAGTTTTTTGGTTGAGTTTATTGGGTCTTCTACATATAATATCATGTCATCTGCAAAAAGGGATAGTTTTAGTTCTTCTTTCCCTATATTTACCCCTTTGATTTCCTTTTCTTGCCTTATTGCTCTGGCTAGAGTCTCAAATACTATATTGAACAGAAGAGGTGATAATGGATATCCTTGCCTTGTTCCTGTTTTTAGTGGGAACTCTTGCAGTTTCTCTCCATTTAATATGATATTGGCCATGGGCTTATTGTATATTGCCTTTATGATGTTGAGGTATGTTCCTTATATTCCGATTCTCTGAAGTGCTTTTAGCATGAATGGATGTTGGATCTTATCAAATGCTTTTTCAGCATCAATTGAGATAATCATGTGATTTTTGTCTTTGATTCTGTTTCCATGCAGGAGGTATCACAACACCTGACCTCAAACTCTACTACAAAGCCACAGTAATAAAAACAGCTTGGTATTGGCACAAAAACAGACACACAGACCAATGGAGCAGAATAGAAGACTCAGACCCACAGACTTACAGTCAACTGATTTTTGACAAAGGAGCCAAAAATATACACTGGAAAAAGGATAGCCTCTTTAACAAATGGTGTTGGCAAAACTGGTTAACGATATGCAGGAAACTGGAAATAAACCCCACTTTCTTACCCTGCACAAGAGTCAACTCAAGGTGGATCAAAGACTTGGAAGTCAGGCCAGAGACCTTGCAGCTACTTGAAGAGGGCATAGGACCAACACTTGAACACATAGGCACAGGTAAAAACTTTCTCAACAAGACCTCAAAAGCACAAGCAACCCTCAGGAAGGTCAGTACATGGGATTGCATTAAACTGAAGAGCTTCTGTGCAGCAAAGGAAACTATCAAGAACCTAAACAGACAGCCTACAGAGTGGGAGAAGATTTTTGCCAGTTACTCTTTGAATAGAGGTCTAATATCTAGGATATGCAAAGAACTCAAGAAAATCACAGCTAAGAAAGCAAATAACCCAATCAAAAAATGGGCAAAGGATCTAAATAGACACTTCACAAAAGAAGAAATACAAATGGCCAATAAATGTATGAGGAAATGTTCCACATCATTAGCAATCAGAGAGATGCAAATCAAAACTACCCTGAGATTTCACCTAACTCCAGTCAGAATGGCAATCATATAAAACACGAACAACAACACCTGCTGGCAAGGATGTGGAGAAGTGGGAACTCTAATACACTGTTGGTGGGATTGCAAACTAGTGCAACCACTTTGGAAAATAGTATGGAGGATCCTCAGCCAAATGGGAATGAACCTACCATATGATCCAGCAATACCACTTCTGGGTATCTACTCAAAAGAATGGAAACCAAACTATCAGACCGACGTATGTACATCTATGTTTACAGCTGCACAATTTACAATAGCCAAACCATGGAAGCAGCCAAGGTGTACATCGACAGATGAATGGATTACAAAACTATGGGATATGTACACAATGGAATTTTAATCAGCCATAAAGAAGAACAAAATCATGTTATTTGCAGGGAAATGGAGGCAACTGGAAAACATTATGTTAAGTGAGATTAGCCAGTCACAAAGAGTAAAGAAGCATATGTTCTCCCTAATATGCGGATGCTAGGGAGAAGATGGGGCATAAGAGGGTCTCCAGATGAAAAAGGAGAAACCCTCGAAAGCAAAGAAGTTGATTTAACCAAAGGGGTTGGACGGGAGGGGGGCACACTAATGTATACCAAGGTCACTCACTAAACTGAACTTGAGAGAGAGGGAGGGCGAGGGAGTGGGGTGGGAATTTGGGGAAGGGGTCAAATGAGAATTGTGAGCACATATATCATTATCAATTTGTACCTAACAAAGATGTATGCTTACAATGTATGAATAAAAATAAAAATTAAAAAAAAAAAAGAACAGGAGTCCAAAACCCAGCAGAGAGGAGTCAGTTGACTATTGCTGCCAGGCAGAAAAGCAATACTATACAGGGAATAAAAGTCCAGTCAATTAGGGGGACAGTACAAAGTAAAAAATAGAAATCATGCAGCAAGAAATATCTACTTAGGACAAATAGAAGAGGTATCAGTTGTTAAGACAGAAACAAGGGTAGTCACTGAACTGTGAAGAAATGGAAGAGTCTTTAGATGGCAAAAGTCTATGGAAGGACGTAGTATGGGGGTAGAAGGTGCTTCTTTCATGCAATAGAATGTTGCAAAATTATCAGTTAAAATATTTTGCATTCTTTTAATTCTTTCCATACAGTGCCCATATCTTAAAGAATTCTTAAAAACTATGTTTTACTATTTGACCTTACAATTAGCCAAGTTAATAAAAATTAAGCAAGTTTAAATTACTGCTCAGGAAAACAATTATAAACCAAATCTTTCAGTTATATTTTGGAGTTATATATTATCTCATACATTGACTTTGAGCTACTATGAAATGAACTTTATTTATTATGGAAAGAGAAACTATTTTAAAACTTTTCCTTATGGAACATGAAAACACAAATAACTAGAGAGCATAATGTGCAATCATTTACCCTTTCTTAGCTTCAACAATCATAAATTTTCTGCCATTTTTTGTTCAGACTATTGTTCCTATTATGTTATTTTTGGTTTTAATTATTTTAAACCAAATCCTAGAATCATTGTATTCATGAATAAATACTTTATTATGTATAGCTAATAGATTATTTCTTTCTCCAAATATATTAATACCAATATCACATCCAGCAGAAGTTATAGTAATTCTTTAAGTGTATTCCTTTGACTATAAGAAACAACTTTTACTCTCTCTTTCTTAGATCTATATATCACATAAAATAATTTATTTTCCTGGTTGATAAAGATGAAAAGACACTCCAATTCTCATCTGTAAACAGGTCACATAATACTATTTTCCTGAGAGTATAAGAGTTTCTGAGAATGCTGACAATCCCATGATGTAGATATACTATGGAATCAGATAGTATACCCATATTACTTCCCAATTCTGCGAGTGGCTTTGACATTTCTAGTGAAAAGAGGATTGGGGGAGTATCTGGAGCTATCATGGATGAAAAGAAGAAATATTTTATTTCAGCATTGTAGGAACCAAGCATCTGTCCAACTTTAGTTATTATCTTTGGCTTGGGACCTGCAATTCCTCTCACAGCACAGACAGGAACCAGGTGTGGGGGACATGTATTAACTCTCTGTTAACCAGGAACTTTACTAAAGGTGCTAATGTGAAGATTATAAAGTGTAAATTCCTGAGGAAGTCTGAAAAGACCCTGGAAAATAATTTTATCTACCTGTTTACGTGGAGAAAAGACCACACAAGCCATCTGAGATATCAGAAAAATTATCAGGAGAACCTTTTGCTTACATTTTTCATTGACTCATAGGAATTGCAATACTCTTGATGACATAGCAAAAAAAATTAGAAAATTTTTTCAATTGAAGACCAATATTATTTGATGAGTTTTATCTGATAATTTTTGAGAGCTTATCTAACTTAGACTTTATACTTGCTGTAATGTAAATTGAGTCTCTCCTTTTAAGCCATTTATAACTTAAGCAGCATGATAAAGCAGGAAAATATTTTATGATTATTCATTAATACTACAACATGTACATTTTAAAGTCCTACAGAAGAAATTGAGGCTGCTTTGACTAGAAACTACATAAAATGGCAGAGAACCAAATAGAAATCAGGCAGTAATCTAATAAATATTAAGTATAGAAGTGAATATCAAAAATATGCTTTAAAAACATCTTTTCTAATTCACTAATTTTTAGAAGGCTATGTACTTTCCATGAGATTACATGTGTATTTTACCTATGGCAAATGCTATACACAGAAAATGTATAGCAGAAAAAGATAAAGGCACTGAAGTCAGATGAACTTGAGTTTAAATATTATCTCTTCTACTTAATTATCTCATGTGACATTTAACATAGTATTTGTTTGTTTTTATTTCAATAGTCTTAACTATATATCAAGGATAAAACTTTAAATATTAATAAAGATTAATAATGATAACACATAGAAAACATTTAGTACTCCATAAATATTTGTTTCATTTCTTATTTTAACAAGTATGAAATAATTGTCATGGAATAAATTATAAATGGCAAGGTGGGTGGGGAGAGCATTATTAGCTAAGGTAGAAGTAGTAAGTTTCTATAGGAAAATTGTATATTAAGGCTTACAAATGAATCTAGTAGATCATAAGATTCTACTGAAAGCATAGACCTTATCTTGTTCATTTGATCAGTACTTTGAGCAAGGTGGGTGCTCAGTAAAATTAGTTGGTTAATAAATGTCAAAATATTTTTAGATTGAATCTTGAAAATACTTATTAGGATGGATGCCTCTTCAGTCATTAGATATATAATCACTATACATATCTAAATATATATTGAGGCATCAGAAAAAAAAATGGCATAGAACGCCTATTTCCCAGAGATAATAGAATTGCACTGAAGTGATCCCAATATTCTGTGTGGATTGTCTTCCTCAGGTCATTTGTCAATTCCAGAATAGGAGAGAGGCCAGGACAATAGGCAGATGATGGTTGCTAAAAGGGAGAAAAGTCAGAATTTTCATCAATTTCATAGTCTTGGGCAGACCAAAACTTGGAATGAAATTGTTGAGGCACCTAAGGCTTGTGGAACTAGAAATCTGCAATGAACTGGACAGTCAGCATTAGTTTTTCTCTTAAGACATTTGCTAAATTTTAAGCTCTATAGAAAGGAAGACTAAAAAGTCAAGCAGAAAAGAATTGAAAATCTAGCTGAGTTTTTTTACTATTTCATAATCCTGGAAATGCAAAACTTCTAATTTAAGGTTCATAAAGAGAAATGCCCTATATTTAGGTTTTTGAAGAAAAACCATGCCATTTTCCAAAAGGGCTGACCTTACATTTCTATCAACAGTGTGCAAGGTTTCATTTTCTCCACACATTTTTACCAACACCTGTTTTAATTTGTGATTTTGATTATCATCATTGAAACTGGTGTGCGGTGATATCTCATTGTGGTTTTAATTTGAGTTTGCCTGATGATTAGAAAAATGTTGAACATTTTGTCATGTATGTGTTATTCATATTTATTCTTTTCAGAAATGTTTGTTTAGGTGCCCTGCATATTTTAAACATGGATATTTGTTTTCTTGCTATTGAATTGAGTTCCATCTGTATTGTGAATATTAGCTCCTTTTTTAGATGTATCGTGTATAAATATTTTCTCCTGTGGATGGTCTCTTTAATTGTTTCTTTGCTGTGAAAAAGCTTTTAAGTTTCAAAAATGCCATTGGAATTTTGATAGGGTTTGCATTGAATCTGTGGATCCCTTTGGGAAGTATAAACATTTTAACAATAGTTATTTTTCCAGTCAATGAATATGGGCTATCTTTCCATTTGTTTCTGTTTTCTTCCATTTTATCAATATTTTATAGTTTTAAGTGTGCCAATCTTTTACTTCTTTGATCAAATTTCCAAGAATTTTGATGCTATTTTAAAAAGAAATTATTTAATTTTTTTCAGGTAATTTGCTATTCATGCATAGAAATGCTACTGATTTTTATACATTTTTTAACATAACATTGCTGAATTTAGTTATTAGTTCTAACAGTTTCTTTGTGAAGTCTTTAGGGTTTCTATATTTAGATTATGTCATCAGCAAAGATAATTTTTCCTCTATATCACTTTTTGTGATGAGGCATCTTCCCTCTATTTTTATTTTGTTGAGAGTTTTTTTTTTTTATCATGAACAAACATTTAATTTTACCAAATGATTTTTTCTGCATTTATTTAGATCATTATGTGGTTCTATCCAACATTTTTAATATGGCACATCATATTTAGTAATTGACAAACATTGAAATATTGTTCCATCTTGGATGAATACAATTTGATCATAGTAAACATTGAATTTGGTTTGATAATAGTTTATTTAGGATTTTTACATCTGTGTTTATCAGAAATGATGGTTTATTGTTTCTTTTTCTTGTAGTGTCCTTGTTTGACTTTGGTATCAGGGTCATACTGGCCTCATTAAATGAGTTTGGAAGTATTCCTTCTCTTCAATTTTTTGGAAGAGTTTGAAAATAATTAGTTCTTCCTTAAATGTTTGCTAGAATTCAGTCATAAATCCCTGAGGTCTTGTGCTTTTATTTTATGGAAGACTGTTTATTACTGCTTTAATATCCTTACTCATTTTTATTCTCCTAAAGTCTTCTATTTCTTTTTAACTCAATCTTAGTAGGTTGTACATTTCTAGGAACTTATTCATTTCTTCTAGGTTTTCCAATTTGTTGGCATATTGCTGTTCATGTAGTCTCTTACAATACTTTGAATTTCTGTGGTATAAGTTGTAATGTTTTCTCTTTCATTTCTAATTTTGTTTATTATATCTTTTCACTTTCTTTGATTCTTGGGAAATTTATATTTTCAAAGCACTGCATTTTAGTTTGTTAATAAATGTTATTATTTTAAGTCTCCATTTTGTTTATTTCTCCCCTGATCTTTGTTATTTTCCTTCAAGAATACTATATCCAGCAATCCTGTGCTTCAAAAATGTAAGGGAGATTAAAAACTTTCTCAAACAAATGCTGAGAAAATTTGCCACCACCGGACATGCCTAGTAAGAAATGCTAAAAGGAGTCCATCAAGCTGATGTAATAATTTGGTAAATGATAACATAAAAATAAAAAACACATTATTGAAAACAAATGATATTCAAACTAAACAATATTATGCTGTAATAGGGATACAAAAATCATTTATATATCTATTGTAATGATTAAAAAGACAAAAATATTAAAAATTACTGTTAGCTGTTATTCTATGGTTAGGGACACAAGTTATAAAAGATAAAATACTCATCAAAAATAACTGTGGGGGATATTATAAGTATAGAATTTTTGCAAGTGATTAAAGTTAAATTTTATTATCTTAAAGTAGCCTGTTATTAGTACAATATGTCCTATGTAAACCTTATGGTAATCACAAAGCAAAAACCCTAAGTAGATGTACAAAGGATAGAAAGAAATATCCAAAGAATACCACCATAGAAAATCATCAAAACACAAAGGAAGAGACAGTAAGGGAGAAACAAGGATCTGCAAATTAAAATTGAAAGCAATTATTTAAATGTCAATGTAAGTCCTTACCTGTTAATAATTACTTTGAATTGAACTAAATTCTCTAATCAAAAGACATCAAATGGTTGAATGAATTAAGAAAAAAGGCTCTAGTATAAGCTGCCTACAAACACTGACTTTTTCTCTAAGGAAACACATAGACTAAAAGTGACCAGATGGGAAAATATATTCCATGCAAATGGAACAAAACAAAACAACAACAAAAAAAATGGGGTAGTTAAATTTATGTCAAAGAGATGTGACGCAAAAACTTTAAAAGGAAAGTTCATAATTCAATGATAAAACCATCAATTCATCTAGAAGTTATAACAATTGAAAACATATATGCACTCAAAATCAGAAAAACTAATTATATAAAGCAGATATTAATAGATAAGAAAGGAGAGAGAGAGAGAGACTACAATACAATAATATAGAAGACTTTGGTACCTACTTTCAACATAGGCTACATAATCCAGACAGAAAATTAGTATGATAACATTTAACTTGAGTTGAACTGTAGACCAAGTGAATCTAACATATTTATAGAATCAGCCATCTACTAGCAATAGAATATACATTTTTTCAAGGACACATAGAACATTCTCAAAGATAGATGATATGTTGTCACAAAATAAGTCTTCTCAAATATAAGAAGATTAAAATCATATCAAACATTTTTCTGATTACAATAAAACCAGAAATTAATAACAGGAAGAATGTTCAAAATTTTATAAATATATAAAAATTAAACATAATGCTCCTGACTAAACAATGAGCCAATGAATAAATTAAAAGAAAAATTCAGCTGGGCATAGTGGTACATGCCTGTAATCTCAGTACTTAGGATATTGAGATAGGATCACAGGTATTTGAGGACAGCCTCAGTAACTTAGGGAGATCCTCAAAAACTTAGTGAGACACAGTTTCAAAGTACAAAGGGCTAGACGAGTACTCTACAACTGTGTGCATGTAAGTCAGCACCATTATGAACTACAGAGTGATATAAGACTATAATGCACCAATAAAAGTATAAAAAGTGAAAAAATTAAAAGGGCTGAGAATGTAACTCAGAGGTGAAATGCCCCTGGGTTCAATCCCTACTAACACACACACACATACAAAAAAAAATTATAAAATTTTATGAGACATGTAAAATAGAAACACAACATATGGGATGTATAAAAGGCAGTCCTGAGCTGGGCGTGGTGTCTCATGCTTGTAATCCCAGTATTTGGAAGGCTGAGATCAGAGGACCCGGTTTTATGGCTAGCCCCAGCTACTTAGTGAGGCCCTTCGCAACTTAGTGAGACTCTGTTTCAAAATAAAGAATAAAATAGGACGAGGGGTGTATCTCGGAGGCAGAATGCCTCTGAGTTTAATCCCCAGTACTGAAAAAAAAAAGGCAATCCTGAGAGGGAAGTCTATAGCAATTAGTATCTATTTCAAAAAAGAAGAGCTCAAATAAACAAAAAATAGAACTAAAAAATAAGACCACAATAAGTCCACACCTAACACCTAACAGAAGGTTGTTTTCTTAAACAGGCTGACTCAGTTTACATCTCTCTCCGTAATGGTAGGCATATAGGAAATCCAGTAACATCTGGTTGGTTGTTGGGAGAGGCCATCTGTCATGGTCACTGAACACCCCTGCAAATTCTTATTGAACATCTCAGGAATGGAATGCTCTAATTGTCCTTTATCCAGGTCTCCTCTCAGAATTTTCTTTGCAGCAAATCCTAGAGATGAGGTAACATCTCTTTCTGGACAATGAACAGGCTCGCTTCTGTTTAATATAAACAGTAAATCCTCCAAGAGCAGGGTTCCTTTACTGTAATCCACTGAACACCATTTAGGACCACTGGTATCATTCCTCCCTGTGGGACTTGCAAATTCTGAAGAAACTACACAAATGAAAATGGAGCTCACAGTAACATCTCCAATTCTGGCCTTTAGTGTATTCTTCCAGTGAAACATTAACAAGTAAACAAAATCTCATAACCTACATAGTTATTGCCCTAGTTATTGACACTAATCAGGTGGATAAAAAGTGTGGAGTAGCAAATGGGAAAAAAAGAAGAAATAATGACAGAATACAATTATAAAATGATAAATAATGCAATGAAAATTAAATTTCATACATGAGAAATACACAATAGAACATTGAATTCTATTACAGAATTCTTTGGTTGTAAAAATAATTATTAGAAAACGGTCAGTTGGGCATGGTGGTGAGGCAGGGCAGAGGACCTGGGAACAGAAAGAATTAAAGTGGCTATCTTCATCCCCTCTTCTGTTAGGTTGGAGAAGGTAACTAGGAAGGTGAGACACTGATGGGCACCAGGAAACAGAGCCCTGACCAGTCCACAAAGAATCATTCAAATTAAGGTTCAAAATTGTGCAAAAGTCATTGGTTTCCAAAAACCCAATTCTGCCCAATCATAAAAGAACAGAGAACCTTAGGAAGATTGAAAAGCCCACTTCCCAAGAGCTTCAAAGACACTGTCTTTCTGAGAACCCCAAATGTAATCAATTTAAGTTATTAATGATATATTTTATATTGTTTTTCATACAAGGTCTCTGAAATCTGGTATATATTTTATATTTACAGTACCTCAACTTAGACTAACTATATTTCAAGTGTTCAATAGCTATATGCAGCTAATATCTACATTATTAGACAGTGTAGATAAAAGAAACATGAAAAATCATTAAATTCAATGAAATTAGGAAGAATGTTTTAAGAAATCTATAATTCTGTATAAAGAGATTTTGTCACTTAAAACAGTTTATATTGGAAACTCTGATTAGGGAAGGAGGAGATAATAGGGTATAAATTATCAGAGTCAGAAAATAAGGCCTTAAATAACTGAAATGAGATAAGGCTTTCTTGCAAAAAAAAAACAGGTAGGAATTTGGGTAGGGAAAGAAAACCAAATTTTTTTCCTAATGTTTTAACTCTTATACTGTGTGTTGGAGTCGGTAAATCCTATGAGAAAAATTACAACCAGAATGTTTAAAGGAATAAATGCTCAAGGATTAGTATGAATTATGAGCACAATAATCTATGAAAAAGTAATAAACTTTCTGAGCCAGTAAGAATTCTTCTACACTGTTAGTGAGATTGCAAATTAGTTGTAGCCACTATGGAGATCAGTGTGGAAATCCCTTAAAAAACTGGGAATGAATCTACCATATGATCCAGCAATATCACTCCTGGGTATCTTTCCAAAGGAATTTAAATCAGAATAATATAGTGATACATACATATCCATGTTTACAGCAGCACAATTCACAATAGACAAATTATGGAACCAACCTAGCTGCCCATCAACAGATGAATGGATTAAAAATTATGAAATGCTCACACAATAGGATTCTACTCAGCAATAAAGAAGAACAAAATTATGTAATTTGCAGGAAAATGGATGGACATGGAGAACAATATGTTAAGTGAGATCAGCCAGCCACAGAAAGTGAAAGGTCAGATATTTTCTCTCATGTGAGGAAGCTAAAGGGTAATCTGGATGCCAGAGGAACTTTAGATAATGGAGGAGAAACTCCAGTGAAGTGAGAGAAGGTGTCTAGGGGAGGGTGGTGAGGCAGTGAGGGAGGATTAATAAAAGAAAATACTTCCAACCATGATATGTACACATGTGAGAATACCAATGCCAATCTCAGTATTAGGTATGAGGAAGGTGAGGAAATGGGGAGGGAGCTGGGGGAAGCTCACCAAGAGCTTTGTGATGTGTGTCACAATCACTGTGAACTAGATTGTGATGTGAGACTGCAATGCCTTGATAAAAGTATATAAAAAAAATAAAAAATACTTTGAAGCCAGTTAACATGAGAAAAAGAGATGATGATAATTACCAATTGGTATTTCACATATTTTGTTAAGTGAATCTCCAAATATTTATTTTATTGTAAACAATACTGCTTTTTGAATTTCAGTTTGCTTGTTCTTTTTCTACTGCATAGAACTATAATGAATTTTTATATTCATCCTGTATCTGCTAAATCACTAATTATTTCTCATAGCTTTTATTCACATTCCACTAGAGTTTCTACCTACATGATCATGTCATCTGCAAATAAAGCATTTTAATTTTCATTTAAAAATAGATAGAAAAGAGTATATGAAAGTTGGGGAAATAATATTAAACATATATTAAGTTGCAATATCTTACACACATTAAATCTTTTTATTTTGAAATAATGTTGCATTAGCTGAAAAGTTGCAAAGATAGTATAAACTATTGTAATAGGGCCTTCCTCCCCTAATACAGTCATACTATACTTATAGAAAATTGAATTTTTATTGGTATTATAATAGTAACTGCAGATTGTTTTAAATTTCAATTTTTATATTTGTGTGTACAGGTTCCTCTTATAAATTTATACTCAGAGATAAGGAAAAATGTTAATGAGAACGATCCAGAGCTCTGCCCAGGGGTTGGGAAGCTCCTGTGGAGGACCTCAGTTATGCATCCAGGTAGACAAAGATGACTATAAATTTTAATCTGTAGGTGTCTATTAATTGGTTGATTAGAAGTCATTGAAGATAGGAAAAGAAGTCAAGATAATTATAGTAAATTTTGGTTAGGTAGAACTGGGGAATAGAAATTTAGAAGGCTTAGAACCATGAAACAGAGTACAACTGAGCATTTGAAGTGCTTTATATATGAATTTTATATCTCTGAATTTCAATTTCACTCTTTTTCTAAACAGATAAGATGGAATGTCCCACGGTTGCAGCAAGAAAACTTTTTTTCTCATTTATAGAAAGGTAATTTAAAAAGCAGTACAAGCCGTGTGTGGTGATGCACACTTGTAATCCCAGCATTTGGGAGGCTGAGACCTGAGGATCTGGGTTCACAGCCAGCCTCAGCTACCTAGTGAGGCCATCTGCAACTTAGTGAGACCCTGTTTCAAAATAAAGAATAAAAAAATAGGGCTGGGAGTATAGCTCGGAGGTAGAATGCCCCTGGGTTCAATCCCCAGTACTGCAAACAAACAAAAAACAGTGCAATAATTTAATGCTATTAACATACTGAGATTATGATCTTGTTTTACATATTTACTGTATAGACAGGCTTGAGAATGCCCCCTAAATCAAGACACCTCTCAGGAAGAATCTCCCAAGGGCATTCTTTTATTGCAAGGTCAATATCTGTGTGTATGTAAGTGTTTGTGTGCGTGTGTGTGTGTGTGTGTGTGTGTGTGTGTGTGTGTATGTGTGTGTGTTTGTGTAATGTGTTGGGTCTATTAGGTTGCTGAGAGTCTTGTTATGTTGCTGAGGCTCTCCTCAAACCTGTGATCCTCCTGTCTCAGCCTTCCAAGTACTCAGGATTACAGGCATATGCCACCATGCTCAGCTTCTAAGGTCAACATTGTTTAGTTGGTATCATACTATAAACACAGCTTTGTAGGTAAATATCTTATATTCCAACTCTCTTCCTAAATGCTTATAATGTTTTCCTTGCAAACCAATCTATCAAAAAATAAAGTTTAAGAAGAAAGAGGAAATAATTAAATTGAGAGTAAAAAAAAAAAAAGAACTTCAGCTTTCAATGTGCATCTATGTCAATGCATTTTATGAAGAAGCTCTTAGGAATTGACTCTGAGAGGCTGTCCTGCAGTCCTTCACATGGAATATCTGATTATTGCTGATGTCAGGTTTTATCCCCAGTATTCTTGGAGGCCAGTGTCCCATGCTGCTTTATAAATGACTCTTTTCAAGTATGGCTTAGATTGTCAGATAAAAATATAAACAAAGGCCAAATGTGGGCCAAAGTAAATATTAATTTAAAAACTATAACCTAAGATCCAAAATGAAGTAATTTTTTTGGCTAATATCTGCAGTTTTGCTAAGCTGTCTGCACTTGGAGTAAATGAGAAAGAAGAAGGAAAAAAGTGCTGAGCAGAGAAAACACTGACATTAACAGTCACAACAACTTATGAGAGAAAGCAGATCTAGAAGTGCAACGTGCAGTGCATTCTCAGCAGCCCAGTATTAATCTGGTCGATGAATGTTTCTTCCCCAACTAGTTTATAGGAGCACGTGGGAGCCTCCATTGTTCCTTGGATCATGGCTTTACTTTCCCCAGGACACCAACACAGACTTTCCTCTAAAAGCATGCTATGCCAGGAAACCTCTCACTGCCCTTGAATCAGGTCAAATTTGGTTCCACATTTTCCCATAGAGCTCTGTTCAGAGTTTTGGAATGGAGCCACTGCATGGAGTCCTAGGGGAGAAATGTGTTGCCAAGGAAGATGTCACACTAGCTGTTTATTTCCTAGTGGGATGAAGGCTTTCTCATGTAATTGAATAGATGCCTTCAAATCTTGGGCTTAATGCACTCTGCAGTTTACCAAGTGCTTTCAGATTGTGCAGACACATTAGCATTCACAGCAATAATCCCATGGGGAGAACATAGCAGATATCTATATTCCAAATTTTATAAATTAGGAAACTGATGCTTGGAAGTTTTATTGATTTGCTAGGTCTTACGTGTTTTACTCCCCTCTTTCATATTCTATTTCATTGCCCAGGATAATTTTTCTTTATTTTTTATTAAAATGAATATATGTGCAATATATGTGGAACATTCCCATAATACAGGTGTGTAAATGGCTAGAAAATACTATTATGGGTTTTCCTTATGGGGGTCAAATTTAAAAGGTTAAAATATTCTCAAACATAGGAGTGCTACAATTTCTTCAACATTTCAATGATTAACCTTGTCTACTGGAACTTTCCATGAATCTTTGAAATATTTAATTTTGAATCTGTCACAGCTGTTTGCAATAAAAGAAATGTTCTCATTTGATATATTCTTTAGTGGCTTAAATATATTATGCAACAAAAATAGCAAAAACACTTGTTAACATTAAATAAATTATGCGTCATCTGTTCAAATTTGAATACCAGTTATAACTAGAAAAATATACATGAATAGCAAAATAGGAAACCTGCTGTGTTCTCTGTATCTGTCTGCATATGCTCACAAAGCAAATTATAATAAATATAATCTTTATAGCATAAAGCTTCTGATTTAAGAAATCAATTGGCCTGTAACTTACAAATCTGTTCCTTGAAATATAATTTGAAAGAATAAATTAATGTAGCTAAAATAAATCAAACAATAACACCAGACTTATTCAAATTTCTAAGTTTCATATATAGAACATATGAATGAAATTTAGGCCTGAAGCCTTTATCAGTTCAAATATTCAATTGAAGAAACACCACTGAGAGTTATTCTACTTTACAGGGTTATAACACATTCCCCTGCAATATTTTTCAATGAACTTTAAGTTCAACAATTCCACCTCAGATGTGGAAAATGTCAACAGAACACACTGAAGAGCCAAAAATTATTGCTATTAGAAAAGCAATATTTTAGTAACTTAACATTTTAAATATTTCTACAGGATTAAAAATAGCAGGATAAAAACTACAATGTTCTTGAAAACATTTTGATAAAATACCTAACATGAATCATTTCAAATTTTTCATAAGACCTATGTATGCTAAATAATGGAATGCAAAATATGTAGGAAAAAATCACTTGTCAATGTGAATGACTGACATTGCCATGGAATTTTATTGAAATTGGATTTGAAATTATTTGATAGGACAAGTGCTTTCAAGTGTGTTTGGGTTTTGTATACCAGTCTTCTATACCTGCAGTAGTGCTATGAAAAAGTGGATAATCCAAAAGACTAGAAAAGCCCATTACTTACATAATATGACTTTGGAAGAATCTTACCCTCCTAACATGCTTGACTGCTCTTGTAGGGTGATGTATACCACCAGCTGGAGAAATTGTGAAGCTTATAAAGTGGTTGGGATATTTTAAGGGAGAGTTAGTGCTATGTCCATTTAAAAAATGATACACTGATTTATATATTATGATGAATAATATTTGTTGAAAGAAAAGATTCAAAACTATACAAAGACATGGTGTGGGGAAATAGAAACCCTATATACTGTAGGTGGGGCTGCAAATTAATACAGCTGCTATGAAGATCAGTATGGAAGTGTCTCACAAAACTGGGAATTGAACCACCATATGAACCAGCTATAACACTCCTGGGTATCTTTATAAAGGAATCGAAGTCAGAATATGATAGCAACACATGTATATTCATGTTTATAGCAGCACAATTCACAATAGCCAAATTATGGAACCAACTTGGTGTCCATCACCAGATGAATGCAATACCAAACTGTGGTATATATATATATATATACACAGGGGAATTTTACTCAGCCATAAAGAAGACCAAAATGATGTCATTTTAAGGAAAATGGATAGAATTTATGCTAAGTGAGAATAGCCAATCTCAGAAAGAAAATAATTATGTTTTACCTCATATGTGGAAGTTGGAGAGAAATTGGGTAATGAAAGACACCTTAGATAAAGGAGTAGTGACTTAAGTGGCACCATGGAGAGGGCTTAGGGGAGGGAGGAGAGGTGATAGAGACTAAATAAAGGTAACAGTTTAAATAATGCTATTATATATATGTATATATATGAAATTATCAATACCAATATCATAGCATTGAAATAGCAATTTAAATAATGCTATTATATATATATATATGAAATTATCAATACCAATTTCAATGCTAGGTATAGGGAAGGGCAGAGAGCAGGTGGAATCTGGAGGGAAACTCACCAAGTGTTGTGTACATGTATATTTCTATCACTGTATATCTCCTTATGATGAATAATTACAATGTGCCAATAAAAGTATGAAAATAAAATTTAAAAAAAGACTTAGGTAGGCGTAAACCATCTAAATAACATAAGGTTAATCAAGACTTGATTAAAGTTATATCTAAGTGTAGAAGAAATTTTATTTTTGACATACAGAGAAAACATTAAAACAAAAGAAGCAATAATTTACATTTGAAAACTATTCGGTAATTACTGCGGGCTCTAATGGACACTGCTTGCTACATAGTCCCGCTATAGAAGGTTGCTGCTAGCCGGGCGTGGTGGCACACGCTTGTAATCCCAGCATTTGGGAGACTGAGACCAGAGGATCCGGGTTCGCGGCCGGCCTCAGCTACCTAGTGAGGCACTCCGCAACTTAGTGAGACTCGGTTTCAAAATAAAGAAGGTTGCTGCTTCATGTAGCGCCTCAAAAATTATTCCATGGTTCCTGCAATGGAAGGTCACTGCTCAGATACTTCTTGTAAGTTATTCTGTGGTTTCTGCCACAGAAGGTTACTCAAGGCAGCTTCCTGACAATAGTCTTCTCACACAACAATGGCACAAAGCGGGATATAATAATTTTAAGAGAATTTAGTAATTGGGGTGGTTGGGGAAGAGATAGATGACAATTACCCCACTATCTGTAGACAGCACTTTACTTCTATAGAAACTTTAGACAAGGCATGCACCATAAAGATTACACCAAGTCTCTTGGAATGTCTGCTTGCAGACGAATCCCACCCAGACAAATATCGTGTATTCAAACTCGGCTGGTCCAAGATGGTAATCTCAACGTACATTCTAAGATGGCTCTAGTAAATGTAATGTATCTCATCACTTTATTTCTTTAAAAATATTTAAGAAAGCTGGAAGTGGTGCCACCACTCACTTTTAATCCCAGTTCTTGGGAGGCTGAGACAGGAGGATCACAAGTTCATAGCCAGTCTCAGCAACATAGAAAGGCCCTCAGCAACCTAATGAGACCTTGTTTTAAAAATAAAAGAATAAAAAGGGCTGGGGGCTGTAGCTCAGAGGTAAAATGCCCCTGGGTTCAATCCCCAATACTACAAGAAAATAAAAATTAAAAGTAAAGATATTAAAGAGATCCAAATATTATTCCTGAGTTTCCTTTTAAGAAACTTGATCTACACTAAGTTTTAGTAATTTGGTAGAGGTTCTCATGGCAGTTATGTTTCATGTTTTATTTCTAATCACCATGAAAAGAAGCATTTGAATTTTTACTTTTAATAAGTGTTACTTTATTAATAATTCATTCAATTTGAATGGAGTCCATGTCCAATGTGGTGAAAAGTCATACAGAAATACATAATTTTGAATTATATTTAACATATTACAGTGATTTGCACAATTTTTTTGCTGAGGTTCTTAAACTCTGTGTGAACTTAAATACAGGCTCATTGAAACTTAAATGTTTATTCTAATCAAAGATACATTGCAGTACACACATGTTGAAAGGCTTGCCAAAGAAGGAAGAGAGCTCTGGATGTCAGGAGGATTGGAATCTTTAATTAGAGAGCTGGCACTGATGATTAATTAATAGGTTTGTTGCTTTATTTGTATAATAAAAGACTGGTTTCAGGTTCTATGATTCTCCTATTTACTTTTAGTTTTTGTAATTCCTAGATTTATCAATTTGCATTTTATATTTTGTTAGGATGCATATATTCTCTATTAAATATGTTACAGTGAGTTATTGTTAATCAAATTTAATCTTGTCACTAAATTTGTTCTGAATAGTTGCTCTAATCGCATTGAATTTTCTGTTTTTAAACAGTTGTTATAGTTAATTAATTTGTCTGTGAAAACTAACTTGGACTTCAATAACTGAGAAAAAGGCTTTGAAAAATCTGACCTGGGAAGTAATTTCACAACATGTGGACAAGCAATTAGAAAAAGAATTCTTCCTCTCAGTCTCTGACTCTCTGCCTGTCCCATATACAACCAAATATAAGTAAAACTCAGAATTTTATTGCACTTCCTAAAATTTAACTATCCATCTGATAATAAGTTAATTGTAAAAATAACTCTGAGTCTCCTTTTATAATATTGTGCATATGCATGCATCTTGAATATTTGAACCAAGTATAAATATTAAGTAATATAAATGTCTGTCAATGCTTTTAAATTGGAAAGCCAATTAAGCCATTATAACTTTATTTTTAATTACTTGTATTACAGTAAGACATATACAAAAAAGTGTCATTTCATAAACACCTAAAAATTATCACAAAATGAAAACAGACATGTAATTACGACTTAAGTAAAAAAAAATAGAACATTATCAGAAAACCATAGAGTCCTTTCATATTTATTCCC
Organism: Graphiurus murinus; assembly: GCA_004027655.1. Classification (NCBI taxonomy): domain Eukaryota; kingdom Metazoa; phylum Chordata; class Mammalia; order Rodentia; family Gliridae; genus Graphiurus; species Graphiurus murinus. The sequence continues at coordinate 70,960 of PVLC010003815.1, read as the reverse complement.
ATAATTATACTCCCTTTCTTCATCTCAAAGTTAATCATTAACTTTAATACCACAGATTAGTTGAATATAGATGATTTTTTTAACGTAGATTCCTTAATTTATAAGATTTACCTATGTTAATCTATATGGTATTTGTATATGACATAATTTTTTACTTTCTTAGTTTTTTATTATTCCATTATATCAATAAATTTATCTATTTTAAGATATTACAAATAATGCTTTGGATTTTTTATTTCTTGGGCTGAACATGTATATGAATTTTGGTATTATTTTGCTTTTTTAAAAGTTGTCTTTATTGATGTTATAAGGATTCACTCATATTTGTATTGTAGGCATTTCTGTTATACATAAAAGATATACAGTTATATGATTCATAGTAGGGCAGTATGTGCAAGGTTTAAGCCATAAAAACCATTACAAAATATAATATTTATTAAGAAAATACTTGTTGCAAAATATCATTCATTAATATCTTGGAGAGGAATTATTGGGCACGGGGTATATTTTGGTTCAATTCTAGTAGACAGTGCCAACAGCGTTCCCAAATAATTATGTTGGTTTAAATGTAAAAACAGGTACATAATTTTCTGTTCTTCTGTGTATTTTCCAAAACTTAATAATTTCTTTTTTTATTTTTAAACATTATAGTCTGTACTTTGTAATGGTATTTCCTAGTGGTAATTTTCATTGAACTATTTTATATTATTTTTATATATACCTTTATTGATTCATTGTAGCCTCACATCACAATGCAATTCAGAGTCAGAGTGACATCCATGCTCACAGCACTTGGTGAGCTTCCCTCTGGCTCCCTCCCTTCCCCTATACATGATATTGAGATTGGCACTGGTATTCAAAAATATGTATGTATCGTCAATGGAAGTGTTTCCTTCATTAATTCTCCTTCCCCTTCCCCTCCTCTAGAACATCTCCCTTTCAACACTGAGGTTTCTCTTCCATTTTTTAAAGCCCCTCTTACATCGGGATTACTCTCTAGCTTCTACATTTGAGAGAAAACAAATGACCTTTCACTTTCTGTGCCTGGCTAATTTCACTCAACATAATGTTCTCCAGGTCCATCAATTTTCCTGCAAATGTAGTAATTTTGTTCTTCTTTATTGCTGAGGAGAATTCTATTGTGAGTATATCACAACACTTTTGTAATTCATTCATCTATTGATGGATAAACTAGGTTCACTCATTGATTTGGTTATTGTGAATTGTGCTGTTATAAACACGAATATACATGTATTACTAAATTATTCTGAATTCAGTCCCTTTAGGGAGATACCTATGAGTGGTATAGCTGGATCATAAGGTGGATCCATTCCCAGTTTTCTGAGAAATCTCCACACTGATCTCCACAGTGTAGAATTCCTATTTCCCCACATACTTGCCAGCATTTATTGTTTGACTTCTTGATGATTGCTATTTCAATTGGGGTTAGATGAAACCTAAGTATAATTTTGATTTGCATCTTCCTGATTGCTAATTATGAATATTTTTCATGTATTTATAGGCCATTTGTATTTCTTCTTTTGTGAAGTGTCTATTTATTTCATTGCCCATTTCTTGATTGGGTTGTTTGTTTAGTACTTTGTATATTCTAGATATTAGTCCTGTATCAGAGAAATAACCAGCAAAGATTTTCTTCCATTCTGCAGGCACTCTCTTTAGATTGTTGATGGTTTCCTTTGATGAACAGAAACTTTTTAGTTTAATGCTATCCCATCTATTTATTCTTGTTTTAAGTTTTTAATCTTTGGGAGTCTAATTGAGAAAGTTTCTACCTGCACCTATATATTAGAGTGTTGGACCTATGCCCTCCACTAGTAATTTCAGTCTGTGGTCTAATTTCTAGGTCTTTGATTCATCATGAGTTGACTCTCATGCAGAGTGATAGGTTGTGATTTAATTCTATTTTTCTACAAATGGATAACCAGTTTTCCCAACACCATTTGTTGAAAAGGCTCTCTTTTCTCCAATAGATGTTTCATTTTTGTTGAAAATCAATTACCTATAAGTGTGTGGATTTGTTTCTGTATCTTCTATTCTGTTCCATTGTTCTATGTGTCTGTTTTATACCAATACCATGTTGTTTTTTTATTATTATAGCTTTGTAGTATAATTTGAAGATAGGTATTGTGATGCCTTCTGCATGGTTATTATTGCTAAGAATTGCTTTGGCTATTCTATGTCTTTTGTTTTTACATATGAAATTTAAAAATAGTTTTTCAAGCTCTGTGGAGAATGACGTGAGTATTTTAATAGTGATTGCATTGACTCTATAGATCACTTTTGGTAGAAGGAGAATTTTGATGATATTTATTCTGCCTGTATACGAGCATGGAAGATCTTTCTGTCTTCTAAGATCTTTTCCAATTTCTGTCTTTAGTGTTTTATAATTTTCAATGTAGACATCTTTTACCTCCTTGGTTAGATTTATTCCTTTATTGTGTTTAGTTATTGTGAATGAAATTGTTTTCTGAATTTATTTTTTCAGTGAAGTCATGGTTGGCATACAGAAAAGTTACTGATTTTTTTAGATTCATTTGGTATCCTGCTACTTTGCTGAATGTGTTAATTAGTTCTAGAAGTCTTTTGGTTCAGTTTTTTTGGGGGGTCTTGTAAGTATAAATTAATGTCATCTGCAAATAGAGATAATTTTACTTTTTTTTCCTATTTGTATTCCTTTGATTTCCTTCTCTTGCCTTAATGTTCTGACTAGAGACTGGACTACTGTTTTGAAAAGGAGTGGTGACAGTGGGCATCTTTGTCTCATCCTCGATTTTAAAAGGAATTCTTGCAGGTTTCCCCATTCAATATGATATTTGCTGTACGTTGGCTGTAGGTTTATTGTGTATTGCCTTTATGATGTTCAGGTAAGTTCCTTCTATTCCAATTTTCTTCAGTGTTTTTAACATAAATGGTTGTTGAATTTTGTCAAATACCTTTTCAGTATCTATTGAGATGATCATGTGATTTTTGCCCTCAGTTTTATTATGTGGTGAATTACATGTATTGGTTTGCATATGTTGAACCAGCTTTGCATTCCTGAAATGAAACCAACTTGTCATGATGTACAATTTTTTTGAATATTGTTTTGAATTCATATTGCTAGTATTTAGCTTAGAATTTTTGTATCTATGTTTATCAAGGATATTGGTATGTAATTTTCTTTTCTTGAAGGATCTTTATTTGGTTTGGTATTAAGGCGATACTGGCTTCATAGAAGGAGTTTGTAGGAATTTCATGTCTTACATTCTAATTTCATGGAATAATTTGTAAAGGATTTGGTTCAGTTCATATATATATATATTATAATTCAGCTGGGAATTTGTTTGGACCTGGACTTTTTTTGACTGAAGGCTTTTTGTTGTTGTTTCTATCTCTTTGCTTGCTTTTGGTCAGTTTAAGTTTTCTGTATACTCTTGAATCAATTTATATAGATTGTGTGTGTCTAGAAATCTGTTGATTTCTTCTGTATTTTTTAGTTTATTGGAGTATAAATTTTCAAAATAGTTTCTGATGATCCTCTAGATTTCCCCCACTGTTTATGGTGATATCTCCTTTTTCATCTCTTATTTTAGTAATATGGATAGATATTCTCCACCTATGTATCTCATTATATTGGCTATGGGTTTATTAATCTTGTTTATCTTTTCCAAGAACCTACATTTTTTGTTGATGTTTTGTATTTTTTCCTCTATCTTTTGAATTTCTGCTCTGATTTTAATTATTTCCTGCTTTCCACTGGCTTTAGAATTGATGTGTTCCAATTTTTTTGAGGGCCTTGAGGTATATAATTAAGTTGTTTATTTGGTGATTTTCTGCTTTTCTTATGTGGGCACTCAGTCCTTTAAATTTTCCTCTTAAAACTGCCTTCAAAATGTCCTATAGATTTTAATATGTTGTTTCTCTATTTTTGCTTAATGCTAGGAAGTTTTAAAATTCCTCTCCTTATTTCTTCTATGATCATTCAAAAGTGTATCTCTCAATATCCATGTATCTATGTAATTCCTTTGAGTCTTCTTGTTGATTTCTACTTTTATTCCATTACAATCTGAAAAGATGCATATAATTATATTGCATTTTAAAAAAATTTGCTGATACTTGCTTTGTGGCCAAGAATATGGCCTATTTTGGAAAAAACATCCATGAGGAGCTGAGAAGAATGTGTATTCAGCTATTGTTGGATGGATTGTTCTGTATATGTCTAATAGGTTTATTTGGTTTATAGTGTTTTTTTTTTTTTAAGATCTTAAGAGTCTTTACTAATCTTTTGTTTGGAAGGTTAATCTAGTGGTGTGAGGTGTGTTGAAGTCTCCTCATATTATTGGGGTTTGCCTTTCAGATTTTAATCATCATTTTTCATTAAGAAAATTTAAAAGCATATTTAATAATGTCAAAATGAAATTCATAAGAAAAGTAAAAAAAAAACAACAAAAAGCACATTTTCCCCTGCATGTGCTTTTTTGGTCACTATTAAAATATCTCTTTGTATTGAATTAAAGGGTTGAGTTTAAGGATGCACTTCTTCTAACTATTAACTTCCTCATTGGTTTAACAAGCTATGAGTATGAGAAATATTGCCTAATGCTACATGTTTACAGTTCTGCAGAATTTTATTGTCTACCAAAATGCATCCAACAAGCTGTCTAATTTCTATTATGTTGCAATAATTGTTGAATGTAGTACTTTCAAATTGTTTGTTCTTTTTGCACTGCTTGATCCACCCCCCTTATGTCAGGAAGAGACTTCCAGAGATAAATAAAAATTTTAATAGGTTTATTTCAAAGACTATATATTAGTCATTCATAATTTATTGCAAAATTTACTATGAACATATTGGAACTAAAACAAAAGAAGAAAAATGTGAGCAAAGGAAAGGAGCAAGTATAAGAGTAACAATGAGTACATTAATCTTTTATGTTTATGGGGTGTGTACACACACAAGTCAGAAAATAAATGCATATATGTCATATCTAGGTTTTTTGTATTTTACAGCTTTTATGATGAATAATAATTTCACACTCAGAAATATATTATTACTATTATATGTATGTAGGCTACAAAAATTACCATGGATATAACATTAGCATAGCTGTTATTTTATTTTAGTGAGTCTTGTCACTTTATTTACTAAACCACTGCACAGTAATTTATGGATTAAGTTTGATGTTTTAGAGTCATTAAACTAAATTTAAGTTATTACACTGAATTGTAAAACACAAAAAAATTACAAACTTCCCAAATTCTTAAGGCTTTCTGTATGGAATGGGGCTATATCTCATAATAACTGGTAAGTTCCTGTAGTCAAAAATATCTGTGACTATATCTTTCTTATTGTGCCAATCTGAGCATATGATTCTGAAGTTCATTGAAACATAGTATGCATAAAAATGTTTGACATTTGTTTAAGAGAATTACAGTTTCATAGGTAAGCATCCTGAACATAGATAATTTGGCAGTCCTAGTACAGTCTAAAGTTTTAGATGAGTGTTATCAAATACACTTGTTTTAGTAATGATATACATTTATTATATTTTATAGTGAATAACATGTAGGAGACTTGGTAGTATTTTCCTAATCTGTCTACACCTCCAGATTTTAGGTTGTTTTGTACAAAACTAGGCACTTGATTAGAGAAAAAAGATCTTCCACATTACTTTGGAAGTCTGGACATGGTCAAATAAAAAGAATAGTATGGCTAAAATACAAAAAGTAACAGAGATATCTAAGAGGTAATAGTAGTAGTAGTAGTAGTAGTAGTAGTAGTAGTAGTAGCAGCAGCAGCAGCAGTAGTAGAAGTGAATTAGTTAGGAATTTATTTGGTTGCAAATAACATATGGACTGACCACAGTGACTTAACCATGACAGATTTTTCTATTTGAACCAAATTTTTAGTTGGTAAGAGGGCTTAATGACATTAGGGCATTTACTTTTCCATAATAAACATATACCTTGTGTTGAAGCACTAAATTAATGTAGAGATATTTTATGTTCATGGGTAGGAAACTCAAAATTGTCAAGATGTCAGTTCTTCCCAACTTGATATTCAGTAGAATGCAGTCCCAAACAGAATACATCATGTTATCTTGTGGATATTGACAAGCAGATTCTAAACATCTAAATAAAATCAACTGATCTTCTACAAAAAGACAAAGGCAATATATTGGATAAAGGTGGTCTTTTCAACAAATGGTACTGGACATCCACACATACATTAAAAATTGAATCTAGACCTAAACTTTAGGATCTTTATAAAAATCAACTCAAAATGGAACATACATTTAAATGTAAAATTCAAGACTATAAAATGCCCATAAAACATAAGAAAAAAAACTAGATGACCTATGGATTAGCAATGACTTTTTAGATATAATATCAAAGGCATAATTCATAAAAGAAAGAATTGATAAGTTGAACATCATTGCAATTTAAAATTTATGCTCTGCCTACCAAAGATACTGCTGAAAGAATAAAGACAAGCCATAGCCTGGAAGAAAATAATTACAAAAGACATATCTGATAAAGGAATGTTTTACAAAATTTTCAGAGAACTCCTAAAACTTAACAGTAAGATACTAAATTAAAAATGGGTCAAAATATTAAAACATACTTTAGTGAAGGAGATATATAGATGGCAAACAAGCATCTAAAATATGCTGCACATCATCAAGAAATACCACTAAATACCTATTAGAAGGGACAGAATCCAAAAAACCAAAAATGCCAAATGCTGATGAGGATGTGAAGCAACAGGAACTCTAATTCGTTACTGGTCAGAATGTAAAATGGTACAGCTGCTTTGGACAACATTTTGGCAGCTTATTACAAACTAAATATATGTATGCCATATCATCCAGATATCTTGATACCTGGCATTTTCCCAAAGGAGTTGAAGGACTTGGATTATTATAGCAGCTTTTTTTTACCCATAATGGTCAAAACTTAGAAAGCTTCAAGATGTTCTGCAGTAGGTGAATGGATTACTAAACTGGCTCATGCAGATGGAGAAATATTATTTAGTGCGAAAAGAAATGAGGTATAAAGCATAACCAGAGATAAAGGAAACTTAATGCATTACTAAATGAAAGAAGTTAACTTGAAAATATTACATATTATGATTCCAATTATATGACATTTTGGAAAAGTAAAAACTTTGGAGATAGTAAAATTATCAGTGGTTGACAGAGATTGGTATGAGGGGGTGAATGAATAGGCAGAGTACAGAGGATTTTAGGGAGGAAAATGACTGTATAATAATACTATAATGGTAGGTACATAGCATTATATAAATATTTTTCTCTTAATTTGTGGCTTGTCTTTGTTGTCACTTGACAATGTCTTTTGCAGAACAGAAAATTTTAATTAAGTCCAGCTTATCAATTTTTTCTTTCATGAATTCTGCCAAAGTATCAGTTGTTTAAATGTTGTTTTATAATCCCACTGAGTTCTTCAGGTTTCAGCAATCTGATTACCAATCCTGGCTCAACAGAGATATTTGCTTATTTAGAGTAGAAAATGAATGGTTTACATCTGCTGTTTTGATTAGCCAAGTCACAAAAAGTATAAAAACTCTCAAATGTAAGAATAATATTGAAAACATGTTAAACTAAAACCAAGAATGATAAAGTTGATTAAAGAATAGATAGCATTAAATCTTTTTAATTACTAGTAAAATAAAAAAAAACAGCACACCAATTCAGTTATGTTTTTTAATGTGGATCACTTTTCACTTAGTGGCTAATATTTTAAAATAATGAAATTTTATTCCTTTAAAAACCACTGATAGATAATTCACATATCATAAAATTTACCTTTAAAATATACAATTAATTACTTTTTAATATATTCACAACCTTATGCTGCCATAACCACTACCAAATTTCAGAACATTTTCATCACCACGCTCATTAGCTGACATTCCCCAATATTCCATCTCAGTAGTTCCTATGAGTCACTAATCTACTGTTTCTATGGATTTGTCTATTCTGAACATTTCATATAAGTGGAATGATAGAGTCTGCGTTCTTTGTGTCTGACCTCTTTCACTTAGCATAATGCTTCCAAGGTTCACTGTATTGTAGCATGTATCAGTACTTCATTTCCTTTATGACTAAATAATATTCCATTTTATGAATGTACCACTTTTTAATGTATTCATTAACTGATAGATATTTGGGTTGTTTCTACTTTGATATTATTATAATAATGTTGCTATAAGCATTGAAGTAGAGATCCCGTGTAGAAGTATGCTTTTGTTTCCTTTAGGCACGAATCTAGATGTGGAAATATTGAGTAACATAGGTCTATGGTTAACTTTTTTGGGGGAAAAACTTTGTATGATTTCAGTCTTTAAATTTGGGGGACTTTTTAGTAGCCAATCATATAGTCTATCCTGAAGAATGTTCCCTTGCTTGAGAAGAATGTATAGTTTCCTATTCTTAGAATGACTCTTTTGTGATTATTTGTTAGTTTTAGTCCATGTTTAATATTGTTTAAGTCTTATATTTATCTTCAGTCTAGTTGTTTGATCCATTATTGAAAACTGGTCAATAGTCTACTTCTCCCTTTAATTTAATCAGTTTTTTCTTCAGTCATTTTAGAGTTCTCAGTAATGTCTTATGTTCATAATTGTTATACATCCTTTATGGATTAGCAATTTAATCAATAAAATATACATCTATCTTTGTTTTTAGTAACAATTTTAGCCTTAAGATCTATATGTGTCTTAAAATAGCATAACTATTCCAGTTTTCTTGTGTTTATAGTTTACATGTTATATAATTTTTCTATCCTTTCTAGCCAATTTTTATCTCTGAATCTATGTCTGAATCTCTGTATTCTAGACAATGTACATTGGATTTTTTAATCCATCCTTCCAATCTCTAACTATTGGTTGACATGTGCTGGCCTAAATGTTTGAACCCTCCCAAAATCTAGAAGTCAATATGGTGGAATTAAGAGGTGGGGTATTTGGCAAGTGACTTTTTGATTATTTATGTTCTTTTTTTTCAGATCCCATATCTGGTAACACACCATTATAATGCTTTTCTTTAGTTTTTTTTTTTTTTTTTATTGGTGCATTGTAATGATACTGCGATAACTCCAATGTGATTTTTATTGTTAAGAATTGCTTTAGCTATTCTGGGTCTTTTTTGTTTTTACATATGAATTTCAATATTTTCCCTAGCTCTGTAAAGAATGGTATTGGTATTTTAATAGGAATTGCATTGACTCTGTATATGGCTTTTGGTAGTATGGCCATGATAGTTTTGATAATTTATGTTTACTTTTTGAGAATCTTTGTCTGGTAACACACCATTATAATGCTTTTCATTAGTTCTTTAGATATGGCATACTTTAGTTCTCTGAATACATTTAAACCAGGTACTTTAGGTTTTTTTTCTAGTAAGTCCAGTATGTGAACTTCTTGGGGAAAGTTTCTGTTGCCTTATTTTTTTCTTTGCATAAAGTATACTTTTTGGTTTCCTTAATATCACTTTTGTTAAAAAGTAGATATTTTGTATATTTTTTTGGTAACTCTGAAGTCATACTCCCAACAAACACCTAGAATTTGTTACTGTTGCATATTAATTGGCTTCTCTGACCTAATTAAAGTTTTCATTTTTATTTTGTCAGACCCCTACAGTGCCTATTCAGTAGTCAGTATATGATTGGCTTAACATTGGACAGAGATGTATATAAATGCATGAAACCAATATATTTCCTAGTAGCCTCTGCTCAAGAGTTTTCTGTGCATGTTAGTGCATACCTTTAATACTCTAATTTTTTAAACTCTTTCTTAGCTTTCCAATTTTGCCTACCTCAATGTTAGAATAAGAATATAAGGCCTTCTCAGATTTTTCTGAGCATGCACAAGGTCTTAGTCATGAACACAATTTTGTTCATATATTTGGCCTTCTAAATTCCCAAGATTATATTGGAGGTTTTCAAATTTCCCTGTAGATATCTCATTCAACAGTTTTTCCTTATTCTAATTCTAATTTTTAAATTTTATTTTGTTAATATACTAAAGAAAATTCTTTTTTAAGTGACAGTTAGTCATTGCTTACAACTTACATTAGTTAATAAATAAAACCATAAACACAGAGGTATGAAACAAATAAAAAAAGTGATGATAGAAAAAATATTTGTAGCAAACTGACTTTCCTGAAGAAGAAAACTGAGAAATTAATTACAACTTAATAGATCAAAATATTTCCTTAAAGATAAAAAAGAAAACACAAATCTAAAAGCTGAAATAATTTGTGGCATTCCATAAAAATGGATAAAGAACTATCACACAAATACATATGTTGATAAAATTTTTATTAACAATAATAAACACTTAAAAATATCAGCAGAAGTTGAATTTTTCTGCAAGGGGAAAATGAAAATCAGATTGCCTCAGACTCTGTTACAGTTTTAGATGCTAAAATATATCTATAAAATGGGATACAAAAATAGGAATTGGTGGATGGATATGGTTATGGTTTGAGTTTGGACTGTCCCCCAAAAGGCTCATGTGTGGAAAGTATGTGCCTAATGGAATAATATTCAGAGGTGAAATAAATCAAGTCTTTACTCTCATCAGTGGACAAACCCTTTGAAGGATTAATAACTACAATGTGTCGACTGGGTTGTAACTTAGGTAGAGCATGCACAGAGGAGGTAGGTCATTGGAAATGCCACCTTGAGGACTATTCTGTCCCTGGTCACTTGTTATCTACCTCTCTGCTTCTTACCACCATTGAGTTGAGCTCAGCTTTCCTTCACCATGTAGTGCCATCATGATGTCTTCCTCAGAGCTGGTTGACTATGGACTGCACCTCCAAAACTGTGAGCCTGAATAAATCTTTCTTCTTGTAAGTTGCGCTTGTCAGGTATTTTAGTCATAGTGGTGAAAAAAAAATTAATAAAAGAGGTGTAATCCATCCCTAACAATTTAAAATAAATAGATATTCTCTAATATGCTATTCATAGGAAAGGAAATATTCTCAAATATCACAAATTAAATGGGAAATAAGAATGATAAAATGAAAGTCAAAATTTATGTAATTTTAATAAAATTACTACTGTAAACTCAATTATAAAATAATATAGGACAGTTTTAAATTTTAGAAGAGAGGATACATAATGTAAAGCTAATTATGTCAAAATAACCTAATGCCTTATTTTTGTTGGTAGGTGTCAGTACGTGTAATTTCATTGCAGTTACTGAGAATGCTTAAATGTATATGGGTTAGTTTTCTATTGTTTCTGTGACATATTACCACAAATTTGGTGGCTCCAAACAACACAGGTTTAGTGGATAAAAAAAAAAAATACATTGTCTTACTCTTTCACTAAACATAACCAACATGGATCACACTTGATCAACGTCAAGGTGTTAGCAGGGTGATGACCTTCTGGAGAGATTGCCATGTCCCTTAGCTAATTCTTCTTTATCATCAAAGTCAAAATACTGGATTGAGTCCTTTTCATGCTATTATTTCTATAGTTTATTCTCTTCTGGTTCTCTCTTTCACATATAAAGAACCTTGACGGCCAGGGATGGTGGCACATACCTGTAATCCCAGCACTTGGGAGGCTGAGACAGAAGGATCAAGGATAGCCTCAGCAAATATCAAGACTCTCAGCAACCTAGAAAGACCCTGTTACAAAACAAAACAAAAAATAAATAAGTAAAAGAGCTGGGGTGTATCTCAGAGGTAAAATGCCCCTGGGTTCAACTCCCAGCACTTCAATCAATCAATCAATGAAAAAATATCCTTGACATCACATCTATCTCAGTAAGCTTGGGCTACAGTAAAAATGACACTATATGCCTTAAAAATATAAATTTATTTTATCCTACAGTTCTGAAAGCTAGAAAGTTCAAGGTCAAGGTCAAATAAGGCTTGGCTTCTGGGGAGGGTTCTCTTCTGGCCTCAAAGATGGCTTCCTTCTAAGAGTTTTCTCATACAGTTCTTCCTTGATGCCTGTATGTACATTCCCATATGATGCATTTCTTTCAGCCAAAAATTCTGTTACATTATAACATCACCCTTATTAACTTATTTAAGTGTATCTCGTAAAAGCCCTATATCCAAATATAGTCACACAGAAGAGATGAGATTCAACGTGATTTGGGAGAACACAATGTGGTCATGACATTCTGACCCTGATCCTACCAGTTCATGACCTTCTCATATGCAAAATACAGTCATTCCACCCAAATCCTTCCAGAAGCCTTAACTCATTCAAACGTCAACTTTATTTTCCAAATTTCAAAGTCCAATATAAATATCAACTATATCAAATATACACGAGACACAAGGTATTATTTATCGTGAAACAAAATTCCTCTCCAACTATAAACATATGAGACTGGAAAAGTTAAATGCTTCCAAAGTACAATGATGGAACAGGCATAGATATGTTAATATTCCAAATGAGAAAAATCAGAAAGAAGAAAGAAGTGACAGGGTCCAAGTTAATATGATTCTTAGTAAAGCAAATTCCACTAGATCTTAAGGCTGGTGAATAATCCTCTTTGACTTGATGTCACAATTTCTGGCTGACTTTATCTGGGGTTCTATTTTGGGGACCCATCTGGGGTAGGTGGTGCTGACCCCAACAATCTGTCATGGCAATCTTCTCCCAAGGATCTACAGGGTATCTTTTTCTCCACATCTTTGCAGAGTGATCTCATTCCTGAGGCTTCTGGAGAAGCTGTTTGCCCTGTTGAAACCAAGGCATCGGTCCTACACACTGCAACCCAAGTAGCATTCCTAATGTTCCCTATATTGTCTTCAAAGTCATCCTCCTCTTTTCTTGAAAAATAGCACATGTTTACAGTTGAATACTGTTATGGACCAGTCTTTTAGGATCTAAAAATACAATAGTCTTTCTTCATTTCATCATATTTTTTCTGTCCACTTTAGTACCAGCTGGCAATGTTTCTGCTGGTATAATTCCATACATATTCCTGGCTTCTTTTGCGGTGGCCAATTAGATCCATGTGTTATGCTCATGATCTCTTTACCAAATGATGGTTGAGTCAGAGCCTTAGTATTCTCTCCAGCACATTCTTTCTCATTTTTTTTTTGAAATATAGAAAGAGTAAGAATTTCCCAAATCTTCACGCTCTGGTTGCTTTAACTTTACCAATCCATCTTTAATTCATCTCTATCATTTTACAACTTTTTTGCACCATGATTTTTTATTTTGAGTTTTTAAAGTTTGATTCATTTTTATTTTCATAATTAATATGCTTTTATCTATGCATTGTAATTATACATCACAGTGAGGTTCAGTGTGATACAAACATGATACACACAGCTCTTGGTGTGATTCCCTCCAGATCATACCCCACTTCCACCACTGCACATACATATCAGTGAGATTGGTAGCTCATTTTGCATTTTACTAGATGAGGTCAAGAGGAAACAAGCTCCTCCTTCAACACTTTCCCTAAAAATCTCCTCAGTTAAATATCCAATTTCATCACTTGTAAGTCATACCTCTAGCAAGCATTTCTAAACTCTTTTAACATGAAGAATTCTGTGGATTATACTGAGAACCTAAAGCAGGTCAGAAAAACATGGTAAGTGCTATGGTTTGAATATATTCCCCAAAGATCACGTTTTGGAAACTTCATCCCCACTGGAACAATTTTGGAGGTAGGTGATTAGGCCAAGAGGACTCTGCCGTCATAAATGGATGACTGTCACAAAAATGAATTCCTTATAGAAGGATAAGTTTAGCCCCATTCTTGCTTCCCCCTGACCCACCACCAATTCTCTTTTTGTTCTTGTAGTACATAATTATTTCCAATATGTTAGAACACAGAAAAAGGCCCATCCCAAATGCTACCTCCTTGATCTTAGACTTCCCAGCCTACAGAACTATCAGGCAATAAATATCTGTTTATTATAAATTACCCAGTCTTGGGTTTCCTCTTGAAGCAACACAAAATAGACTGAGATATTGAGAAAGAAAAAGGAGAATAACTATGGATATGCATGTATAAGAATTTACTATAAAATTTTACTATAAAAGTATGTACCACACCCCTTGGCTTAAGCTAAGAATTATGTAAGATATGCCAAGGTTGTTCTTCTTGAATATTTCACTTGCAAATGTTACACCCAGAATGGGGTAAGGAGATGGCCGAATATGTTCTAATATTACCAAAATACAAATAATGTGATATTACAAGTGCATTTAGACTTGGGATAAAAGGCAAATCAGAGTGCTATTGAGAAATGGGAATTAAAAGAGAGTTTGTGTTGAAGGTTGTGTATGAAATAGCAGACATTTTACCATTCCCAACAACCTTGCTCCTACAAAGCTAGAAGCATGCTTTATGACACCCAGAAGTATATTCTCAAGAATAGAAATTAAATACCCAGGAAGAAAAATTGCTGTATACAAAAATACAGAGCTCTCATAAGCAAATCAGTAGATTATTTTTTAGTGGATTCCAAGAAATGACCCTCTCATTCAAAGCTTCTTTTCCACCTGTTAATATTTTACCCTTAATATAGTTATATCTGAGGAAAGACTAAAGCAAAAACATGAGAAACAAATAAAACAAAAAGAAGAAACCCAGGATAGCCAAAGTAGTTCTCAGCAACAAGAATCATGCAGGAGGCATCATAACACCTGACTTCAAACTCTACTACAAAGCCATAGTAATAAAAAAAAACAGCATGGTATTGGCACAAAAACAGACACATAGACCAATGGAACAGAATAGAAGACTCAAAAACAAATCTGCACACTTACAGCCAATTGATTTTTTGACAAAGGGTCCAAAAACACACTGGAAAAGAGTTAGTCTCTTCAACAAATGGTATTAGTGAAACTGGTTATACATATGCAGAAAAATGGAAATAAACCCCACTTTCTCACCATGCACAAGAGTCAATTCAAGACGGATAAAAGACCTGAAAATCAGACCAGAGATCTTGCAGCTACTTGAAGAGGGCATAAGTCCAACACTTCAACACATAGGCACAGGTAAAAACTTTCTCAATAAGATCCCCAAAGCACAAGCAACTCAAAGGAAGATCAATACATGGGATTGCATTAAACTGAAGAGCTTTTGTGCAGCAAAGGAAACTATCAAGAACCTCAAGAGAGAGTCAACAGAATGGGAGAAAATTTTTGCCAGCTACTCTTCTAATAGAGGACTAATACCTAGAATATACAGAGAACTCAAGAAATTCACCACTAAGAAAACAAATAACCCAATCAAAAATGGGAAAGTGATCTAAATAGACACTTCACAAAAGAAGAAATACAAATGGCCAATAAACGTATGAGGAAATGTTCAACATCATTAGCAATCAGAGAGATGCAAATCAAAACTACCCTGAGATTTCCCCTAACCCCAATTAGAATAGCAATCATTAAAAATACAAACAACAAAAATTGCTGGAAGGGTGTGGAGAAGTGGGAACTCTAAAACACTGTTGGTGGGACTTCAGATTAGTGCCACCACTTTGGAAAACTGTATGGAGGGTCCTCAGATGAATGGGAATGAACCTACCATATGATCCAATAATACCACTTCTGGGTATCAACCCAAAAGAATGGAAATCAAACTACCAGACTAAACAGCCAAGATGTCCATCAACAGATGAATGGATTACAAAACTATGGGATATGTACACAATGGAATTTTACTCAGCCCTAAAGAAGAACAAAGTCATGTCATTTGCAGGGAAATGGATGGAATTGAAGAATATTATGCTAAGTGAGATTAGTCAGTCACAAAAAGTGAAAGTGAGTCATAAGAGGGACTCTAGATGAGGAAGGAGAAACCTTAGATGAATAAAGAAGATAACTTAAATGAAGATGATGGGGGAGGGAGGGGAACACCCTAATGCACATGATGTAGTTTGACAAATATATCAAAGTCAATCACTAAACTGAACTTGAGAAGGAAGGAGGAGGGAGGGAGTGGGGCGGGAATTGGGGAAGGGTTAAATGAGAAATGTGTGCATGTATGCCTTTGCCAGCTTGTAACTAACAAAGATGTATCATTACAACGCACCAATTAAAAAAAAAAGATAAAATCCAAACAGAAAAAAAAATCAGAAAAAAGGATGTAGAACAAGCTAATGGTAAAATCACACATAAAAATTAATCATTCCCAATAATATTCCATAATAATTGCTTTATAGGTTTTTATGGTCTATATAAAGTTGTTTCCTAGACCCGGGCCCATTTTCCTTATGTGTGGAATCCCCTCGTCTTTAAGTGGTGGGAAGCATAACCTTCAACCTACCCCAACAGCAGAGGAGAAACACTTCCTGTCCTATCAAGAAGGCAGCTTCAGCAATCACATTATCTTTCTAATGACTTTGAAACTTGAGCAAGCTTCAGGAAGGAAAATGAAAGCTGAGAGTTGACTTGTCAGTATGAAGTCTATAGTCATTCATCGGGGTTGTATATAGGGGTGACACCTGGGTCTCTTGATTAGTTTTTCTTTTTTTGCGGTTCTGAAGATTGAACCCAGGGGCATTCTACCTCTGAGCTACACCCCCTAGATCCATCTTTTATTCTTTATTTTGAAACAGAGTCTCACTAAGTTTCAGAGGCCTAAGTACCTGAAGCTGGCTGCAAACTTGCTATCCTCCTGTCTCAGCCTTCCAAGTACTGGGATTACAAGCATGTGCAACCATGCCCAACTAGATTATTTTCTTTGCTACAAAGTCTCATTTAGATTTATCTTGCTTGCTTAGCCAGTATTCATATTACCTAAAAGGTCTTCCTCATTTCCTTCCAATAAACTTCTTCCCCACCATATAGTAAATTTAGAGTAGAATCTCATGGTTTGCAGCTCAGAACCTTGACTTACCCTGATATTATTATTTAATCCTTGCTTTTCTATTAGCAGTATCCAAATGTTACAGTTTTTCTAAATCCTTAAAGTTTTATACATGTTAGGAGAGAGTGTAAGTACTCAAAATAATTTAGGAAGGAGACTTCTTTGGTTTTCTATCCTTTGAACTCATTAATCAAAGGCAATTCAGCTGGCCATTATTTTAGTAATTCAAAATTAAAAGTGACATTATTTTTTCATAAGTATTACCTGATAATCTGTAATTTATAAGACAAGGTTAAAACATTTATACCACATTATAGTACTGCATATTAGAATGTTTAAAAGTTTTTTTATGTGGATTTCTAGGTCTTTTCTCATTTGACTTTTCATTATTAAGCCAGTTCTATCACCAGTTAGTACATGACTATAATTTCCAAATAATTTATGTTTTTTATAGAGCCCAGGACATTGGAGTCACCATCTTGGCTTTTGTATTATTGATAGACTCCCTTAAGATTAAAGGAAAGAGGAAATAACTGATAGAAACTTTGAGTATGTACCCAAAGCTCAACTTGTTGAAAAACTTTTCTTCAATTAAGTGACAATGTTAGCAAAATGAAGTGAAGAATGCAAATATTTAGTGGATAAAGTATACTTTGGAAATGCATCTCAGGAGAAGTGACATGAAGGGAAATTTACTTACAAACATCTTACTTAAAATGTGCTGTCAGGATGTACTTGAAATTCATTAGTAATGTGTTTTTAGGCCTGGAGACTCCAAAATATCAGTATCTATTAGAATCCTATTCACAATGTCTAGTTCTAGGGATTTGGGGGTAAAAGTGTATCTTGAGAGGTAATGTTAGGAAGGAAGGAGGTTCATGAACTTGAAATTATTCCATGCCAAATTTAACTGTCTTTATAGGTTTTGGAGTAATATATTTAAAAAGTTGTGTATACATTTCAAAAATCTATGTTTGAAACTTTCAGCTTTGTTATTTCTATGTTTCTTTTTGAAAAATTTCATTCAGCAAATTATTGTCAAAGATTGTTTTATTGCGGGAGTGTAGGATCTCCCCACTCTGTCTCCCGAAGGCCTACAGGGATGAACTGACAACAAACAAATTCAATGGGAGAAAAGACATACAAATGTATTAATGTGCAAAAGGGGCAAAATCATGGCATGGGGAAAATCATAGAAGTGGGATTACCCACTGACCCAGCATGATTTAAAACTCATATACCTCTTTTTCTAAAGGGGAGGGGTAATGAGTCATGTAGAAAATATTCAAGGGACAAGTAAATAATTTTTAGGGGAACTTGATGGGCTTAAAGAACAAACAATGACCTGTTACAAAAAAAGTTGGCTTGTAGAACAGACAATGAATTGTAAATATTTCTCTGTGGGAAAAGAGGTCAACAGCCCTCTGCATAAGGAAGTTTGTACATGTGTGCAGACAATCTGTCTTCCAGTGCTATGAGATTAGCTAATGGAAGCTTAGTGAAGGGAACACAGGTAATTGTTTCTTCTTTGAGAAGTCCGAGTTTCAGGCCGATAAAGGAACTTGGAAGAAATCCTGCCCCTATGCTTGAGTGGCTGAGAGGCAAGACAAGGTTCTGGAGATTGAACCCAAGGTAATTGTGTCTCTGAGCTATATCCCTAGCCATATTTTATTTTTTGTTTTGAAACAGGATCTCACTAAGTTGCTGAGGCTGGCTGCTGCAAATCTGGATCCTTTTGTGTCAGCCTCCCAAATACTGGGATTACAAGTGTGCACCACTATGCCTGGCTCTGAGCCTGCTTTTAAGGCTTTTTAATTTCCTATCACATTGTTCAGTGTGCCAAAAACAAATGCCACAATAAGAGCATGTCTTTTTATGAATTCCAACAGTATTAACAGTGGCATTTAATAATTACATAGAGAATTTTCTGTGTTAAAACTAACATATTCTAAAGCCGGGCGTGGTGGCGCACGCTTGTAATCCCAGCATTCGGGAGGCTGAGACCGGAGGATCCGGGTTCGCGGCCAGCCTCAGCTACCTAGTGAGGCACTCCGCAACTTAGTGAGACCCGGTTTCAAAATAAATAACAAAAAATAGGACTGGGGGTGTAGCTCGGAGGTAGAATGCCCCTGAGTTCAATCCCCAGAACCGCAAAAAAAAAAAAAAACAAAAAAAAAACAAAACAAAAAACTAACATATTCTAGGAGGGAGAAATTAAAGTGATTTTTTGTTAACCATTATTCACAGTTATCTCTCTACCTGAAGTTTAAGTGGGCAATGAGATGATTTTATTGAGTACATTATATTAAAAATGTTGGAAAAGAATGCTTTAACTATTCATAAGTAGTACAATACTTTCTGCAGAAGAACTCTAATAAAGGAAGAAATGCAAGCAATTATAACATTTGTATAAATTGAAAATGTTTATATGATCCTAACAAATCATATTTTCCCCCAGACTAAGAATTAGAATAGTAGGGATGAGAATGACAAATATTAGTTAATTGTTGAAAAGTTAATGTTCTGCTTCTTGTTTCTTTTTCATTGCTTAAGTGGAAGTCTTTGGGCAAACATAGATATATTCATACCTAAGAATCTATGTATCATCAGTTATAACTCCGGTATATAATTTTCTCTGGGACTGCTACCAAAATATAAATTTCTTTTATTGCCTCCCAATATTTGAAGAAATAATTTAGTATCACAAAAATAATGGTAGTTTTTGCATTTATAAATCATGGGCTTTTCCTATATGGAAACACAGAATGCAAGTGGGGGAAAGGGGAGTTCTATTAATCAATAGAGAATAATTTGGAATAAAGGGAAGTTTCAGGGAGAGAAAATTTCTGATTGAATCTCATCTGTTGACTAAGGATAGATACACACATGCACATAGCTACGCACACAGACACACAAACATATCTGCACAAGAGATAGCCTTGATTTTTTGGTGGATTATCTATGTTGCATAAATTCACTAGCATAGAAGATTGCTTCATCTCTTGCTTGGATTTGTCCACACATTTGTGACTGTGGATGCTTCAAGGTTCTGTGAGCTCTCCTACTAGTTTTACAACCTTACAAGGATGTTTTTCTACTAGCAAAACATTGGCTGTAAATGTCTATTAGTCAAAATAACTACAGCAATTTTATAAAGCCTGTGAGTGCATATTTCCCAGTCTGCTTCTCCTTAAATTACCAAGAATGCAAAAATAACCAACAGTTTGACCTCTTAAATCACAAATTGGAAAGGCTTACCATTAAAGTATATTGTAAATGTGTTTCCCATTATTTAGCTCATTTAGCATGTTCAGCAACAAGCATTCAAATGTTTTGAGTTGTTTCTTCTTTTCTTTTTACTTCACAGAAGGGGTACTAAATGATTTTTCAAGCCACCAGGGAAATTTAAAAGACTAGAGTACAATTGGAATATTGCTAATAGGTCATCATTAGCCATCTGCATAAAATATAAAGAATATAAAGATTCAATTGACTAAGAAATTATTTGGTTTTGCATTAATCATTTGGATAATCCTCACTGTGGAAAGTTAAATGAGACATGTTCAGTTAGGAAAATTATATGACCATATCATATTCATAGATTGAAAAAGAAGTACCTAGAATTAAAGTTTATAATTACTGCCCTACAGGTTAAAAATGACCAATAATAAATTTGTAATAATTAAAATAATTAAAAATTACTTCAAAGCCAACATAAACCTCAAGTGTATCTATGTTTCATGTTAACATTAGGCTATGGCATACCAATTAGTAAAAGTCTATCTGATTTTTTCTTTCCTAAAGCAAATTAATGCCTCTTCTCTTTAACTTCATTTTTATGCAAAATATATTAAAGTCTTGGAAAATACTTATTGTGCATAAAGTAATCTTCTGAATTAATTTCTATCTACATTTGGATTATCTCTGGAGTAGCTGAAAGTACTCTAAAATGCTGCTACAAGTGAGGAGTAATGAACCTAGTGTTTGAATCACAAGATTTTATAACTAAATATTGAGAACATGTTACAGGTACCTTTGACAGATCTCTTACATAGTTCACAGGTACAAAGACCTGTCACAATCAACTATCATCAACCAGAGTTCAAAGATGTGTTGACTAGTTGGAATGATAATAGCATCAATTCAGATATCTTTGTCCCACACAGTTAGGACCTGGTCTACATTCAAGTATTTAATTCAATACATTGTGATTTTTAAAAGAAGGGAAACTGTAAGGAATCTGCATGCTTAATTTATAAAGAAAAAAATATATAATGGACTCTCATATACATATATATATATATGACTGTATATATACACGCATATAAAGATTACTTATACAAATTTTATAATTTATCATTTGCTTATTCCAGGATATGCTTTTAGAATCATAACAAGTGTGAAGGATACATATGTAAAACAAGTTGAAAAAATTTTTTAAAAGACCTCTAATTTTATATTTATATTTCTGTATCATCCATAGACTTCAGGTGTAAGCTAATCTTTTTTAATGCTACGGATGCTTCCCTTAGACTAAACTTCTCTATCCGGATCTTTCCAACATGTGCCATCTTTTTTTAACACTTTTATGTTACCTCCCAAATAGTGCTAGGGAGGAAAGAAGATGTAGTTATTGTGTAAATAGGTTGCGTTTGAGAGAAACGCACTCTGTAGATAAAAAGCACTATTATTAAAATATTAAACCACAAGGTAAAGTAAGGAAGGCTTTCCTCCTTTTTATCTTGGGAAATTTGAGGCAGCTTATAATAGCCAAAGGAAATGAAAGTGTTGATGAGGGAGATAGGCATGCAGGTGGCTGATAACAGCCAAAACTGCCTACAGTTTATTGATGAGCCACATGTAGCATAGCAAACCTGTGCTTTATTTAACAAAGCATAATGTAAAGGTAAAAATGTGTTCCATTAAAATCAGATTTCAAATGTGTTTCATTAAAACAAGATTTCATGAACTATACAGACGATGTGTAGGTACTTGTAGACTGGATGTTGAAGTATGTAAAGATTCCCAAAGAACAGCCAAAAGTTATCTGTGTTTCTTTGAATTGGCTATTTATCATTTGTGCAAAGCTTCTCCTTTTAGAATAATAATGGTGGGTAAAGACCTCAGCAATAAAATCATGGCAACCAGACTGCTTAAGGAATCTCTTCAATGAGCTGAAAGAAAGGCTTATGTAGAAGTAGTGAATGGAGCAGCTTTGAAGGACATAGTGGCCCATTTGTGCTACAAAATCACTAATATAAGCAAGAGTAGGGAAGTACAGCAGTTAATATAATAATTACAGCAGATTTGAAGCACTGATTCTGTGTTTTAAAATGAAATAGTTTTATAATGAAAAAACTCTACTATTATTTTAAGGCAATTATGGCCTAAAGATATACATAATAATCCTTTTCAACTTCTTTCTGCCTCATCTCTATTTTTCTCTCCCTCTCCCTCTTCCTCTGTCTCTCTCATGTGAATATAAACTGTGATTGTGGTTGTGTAAGAAGCACTTTTGAGTTTTCTTAGTACACTTAAAAGGTATATTATTTTTTCCACCCTCTCACCAACATGCATTCATTCTTACTCTCAATTAAGTAGATTTTAGTTAATGGAATAAACAGCCTACTAGAATTTTAAAGGATTTCCCTGTACTATTATGCAGCCTGCTTTAAGGATAAAATGAAAACAAACTAGAAAAAAATATCTATAACTTTCTCTTTTGTATTATTAACTATATCAAGGAATCCTTGATAAATTACTGCCTGATAGCTATTTTGTGGTGCCAATGTGCTCTTTACTAAATTAGAAGGTAACAACTTCTATGGAATGTTTATTTCTTTCCTATTTTTATTTCCAGATCTTAAATTTAAAATACTATGTGTCTTACACTTCAAAGTCAATACTTTAGTTAGAAATTATCTTAACCATAGGAAGTTTAATCCTAAGGTAATTATTATAGTTCCATTCCTGGAACCTTAAAACTCACAGATAGAGAGATAAGGCATAATGATAGTGATTAGGAATGAGGGCCTTAAACTGTTAATTTCACGATGCCCAAGTAAGGCCACTGTGAGAAGTTGCTTCTTTGTGATTCAGTTTTTTTCACTGCAAAATGGAACAAATACTCACCTTTATAACATTTTGATAAAAATTAAACTAAACATGCTTAGCAGGGTTACTATCATAAAATCACTTAGGCTAATTAATAGTACAATTAACAGTAGTTAACTAACAGTAGAGTTAGCACCATCTTGAGAAAAGAAATGTGGAAAGTTGAGGGACAGATTTGTGAGCAGAAAAGGAGAGGCTTACTCAAATCTATCCACTAAATTCCAGGGAATTACAGGCTAGTTTCTTTGCCTGCTACCTCTGCTCAAGAGAGTATAATTGATAAATCATGAAACTGAACACCCAGGTTATTGCTCTTGTACCACTGGTTAATATCTCTAAGGAGGTCCCCAGGATGGGTAAGCATAGAGGCCAACTCTGCTGATGCCAAATGTGTGAGGTGGCTTATTGCTAAGATTGCTCTCCTTGTCTTCTATGAGAAGATTGAGCTCCATGGAGAATCCCAAGGTGATCAACACAAACATAGTAAGTGCACAGTGAATGGATCTTTCATTGCTGATAAGGTACTTGTTCATCTTGCTTTCTTCAGAGTCATCTGTGTTGAAAAGATGGATGCAAGAAGCAAACATAGCATTTCTATCTATCAGCATCTCACATTTTCACAGGGAAAACAGGATTTCAAAATCAACTGCTTTTATTGAGTATACAATAAAAAAAAACCCAAAGTGTCATAACTTGGGAAAGAATTATTATATGTTCTCACTTGACTATTATTTCTCAGTGTTCAAGTCAATTAGTCTATCTGAGCCTTTGTTTTTCATATAAAAACTCCAAATTATGGACTAGTTATCTTTAAGACCTAGGTTCAAAATTCTGGATAATTTAGCTAAAAGTACCAGTAACTAGCCCAGATCTTATTAATGGTTGTCCTGCTCATCTTGAAAAAGTACTTTGACACATGACTATTCCTCCTATTAGGGGAAGAAACTTAGTTTAAGGCAGATGGACTCTGCCATCTAAATAATATAGCACCCTGGCAAATATTCCAGGAAAATATGTGCTCCCAGCCACATCGATACTGAAGACAATTATACCTGTTGGCAGATAATTTATGTGAAATTTCTAGATTATATATAATGAATCTGTCTCTAAACAACAGAGAGTTTCATAATAATGTCAGTGTTTACATATTTTACTGAACTTTTATCTGGAAAAAAATCTGGAAATCTCATGAAAGAGGATTTTCTCTTTGTTGGTTTTTCAAGTACATAAAACTGCAATAAAACAAAGTCAATGGAAAACAGCCTTTGGCCGGAGACTTTTCTCTGCTTCCTAATTTTAGTCGGCTCAAAAGCTTGTCTTACACAATTGTGGAAATAGTGACTCTGGTGTTTGACTAATCAAGAACTGCAGAAAGACTAGAAATAAGTTAGTCATGAAATGTTTTGAGCTTTCATGTAGGTTTGGGTTTCATTTCTCTTGCTGATGGAAACTCAAGTATGCTTAGATTTTATGTAATCTAATTCATCAACCATATTTGAATTTGAGTTTTTCATCCCTAACACACTCCTGTCTTTGCCTTTATGCCTTGCTTCAAAAATGTGAAAAAAAGGTAGAGAGTGAATTTCATGTAGTTTCTTATATCAACATTTAAATCAAATTACTTAAATTCTTAAGCTATTTTAGTAATCCCATTATTATAAAGTTACATACTGGTATAACCAAATCTAGAAGAGCAAAGATGCAATGTTTTCCTCCTAGAAATCTAGAAAAATATTGTGTAGTCGTGTTGATATAAGTCCATTTCTTCTCTAAGAGAAAAAAGGAAAAGAAATAATAACAGGTGCTAGGTAGGTAACAGCCTCTTGTGATTGTAAAAATAACAAGGAAAGGTTTAAATGGGAAAACTCTAAGTGCTGAAGTGTTGGAAGAGCAGGTCGAAGATTAGAATTAGAATCTACATGGGAGAGAAGGAGGTAAACTCTTTAACATGAGTCACCTAGATGTTTAATTGAAAATTAAACATGAACCTGAACAAGTGTCATATAATCTGGTTAAATACACCTGGGTTTTATTAACACTGTGTGAGCCAAAGACCATAACATTTTAGACAAGCTTGAGCAGGTCATCTGTTAAAGAGAAAAACAAATGTACAGTATGTCTTGCTTTTGGAACATAAAATCCAAAATCCCCAACTCACCAACTTCAAGTAATTAGTAAACGGATATTCTTAACATACATTACTCTTCATGGACATCAGTATAATGCAGTGTTTAACAGAATGCATTCTAGGGTGATAAAGGCTTGAGAGCAAATCCTCGCATTTCCATATGGTTTGAAGCACATTGCCTAACCCCTCGACACTTCAGCATCTCCATCTGTAAAATGGGCACTACTGCTGTCCAGTGTTATAGCACTGGTATGTGAATCAACACAGTGTGTGTAGAATGTCCAGTACAGTGCCAGGCATAGAATAAGACTAATAAAGAATGGCTACCTCTTTTTTTTTTTTAATAACTCAAATGTTTTGCTGGGTGCAGTGATGCATGCCTGTAACCCCGGTACTTGGAAGGCTGAGACAGGAGGATTGCAGGTTCGAGGACAGCCTCAGCAAGTAGTGAGATGATTATCAACCTAGCAAGACCCTGTTTCAAAATAAAAATAAAATAAGGCTGGGGAGTGTAGCTCAGAGGTGGAATGCACCTGGGTTCAATCCCCAGTAATGCACGCATACACACACACACACACACACACACACACACACAGATAAATCAAATGTTTAAATTAAAAGAAACAGAACCATACCTGTTCTCAGTAGTTACTACAAAGATCCTAACAACTAACCATAGCCCTACAACTCTTTAAGCAATTTTCATGAAAAATTTTGGTAAATTTTATTTTGCTGTACTTTCATAGTAACAGAAAGGCTACAAGTAATTCAAATACAGCCTTAGTCTAGATTTACCAATCAATTAGTTATATTTTTACCCATCCTCTTTTTCTATCCTTTTCTGTCCCTTCTTCCCTTCTCTCTTCCCCCTCTGTCACTCCCACAGGCACATTCTATTCATTCTGAAACAGTGAAAGTAAATTGAAGATATCGTTCTGTTTTATCCTAAATACTTCAGTGCATATGTCTGCAAAATGTGGGAACCCACTTAAACAACCTCAGTATAGTTAGCAACATCAGGAGATTTAACAGCGACACACTCCACCATCCAATTTTCAGTTCAACTTTAAAGTGTGATAAATTGTTTCGCTGACATTCTTTATAGCTATTTCTTTTCTCAGTTTCAAATCTAATCCAGGAACATGCATTACATTTTGTTTTCATGTCTCTTTAATCTGGAACATTTCCTAAGATTTTTTTCCCCAAAAAATCTTCCTGGACCTTGAAATCTTTGAAGAGTACAGGCCAGCTATTTTATATACTATTTCTCAATTTGTCTTATTTTTCTGGTTTCTCATGATTAGCTTTAGCTTATGGATATTTTGGCAAGGATAACACTGTTATATCCTTCTCAGTGCATCTTATTAGGGGGCATGTAACATTATAGTTTATCAGAATATTGATGGTATTAGATTTAGTGGCTTCCTTAAGATGGAATTATCTCAATGGCTTTATTGTAATTGATGGAGAAATACGTAGATGAAAGGCTAGAATATTGGCAAAATACTTGCCAAGTTACCTTTGGACTGTACCCCAGCCTTAATCCTTTTCAGGACTGCATCATCCAGTTATAGTAAGAATTCTGTTAAACTGACTTAGAAAGAATCCCTCCCCTGGTATCTGATCATGTTAGGTATCAGATGAAATTCCTCAGCTTCCACCTTCCCCCAAGTGATATCTGATCACACTGACCTACCTTCAGCAAGAATCCTGTTAGATTTGTTTGACTAAAATATCTCACCCTACCCACCCCTGATGTTTCCCTCTTAGCTATTTACCATCTACTCACTGCCATCCTGCTCCTTGGCCATACATCTCCATTTATCCATGCTATATTCAGAGTTGAGCTAAGTTTTATATTGAAGTGTTTTTCTCCTATTGCAAAATTTTCTGGATATAATTTGTTTTTACAGCTTTAATTATTATCCAACTTCTGGTCCTTTAACAATATGTAAATATTATATTCTGCATCATTGTATCTATTTAAGAATTTGTTTTTGAGAGTATTAAGGATTATAATTTTTCAGCGCCCAAACTCTCCATATTTAGAATATCATGGCAATTCTGGAGAAGAGGGAGTCTGAAAAGATGAACCATGGCAAGGAAGCCATGTTTTGATCTCATCAGGCATTCTTCTTTCATGTTTCCCATGCATGTTTCATTGTCCATTCATGATTTAGAAATTCGACCAGACATAGCAATTAGAACTGGGGACCTTCAAAACCTGGTTTAATAAAATGAAAAGAGTGTGATATTTCTTTCCCCTGGGGTTCAATTTCTATTTTAAAGAAGTTCTATCACAATAACAGTGCTGCTGTTTCTTCTACTCTCCAATAAAAGGGGAGTGAATTCTGATTAGCATGTGTAAAAAAGACATTGGGCCTGACTTTACCCTTTACCGCTCTTTTTTCATTTTTTTAAGGAATCTGTTTACATGAGCCAGACATTCTGAAACAGTATATATCCATTTTTCAGTAAAAGTCTTAGGCAAGCTCTACCCTTGACCTTTGACTAAAGGTCAGAGGGGTATCTTGTAACTAAACCAGGAGGTAAAAAGGAATTCTAACTGCTATTATCTGCCTCTGTTACCTGCTTTGCTGTGCATGGTATGAGAAAGCTGTCTTGGCCGCAAGATAGCATCTAAGTAAGATTTGTTGTCTGTCCTAAACCAACACCCAGCTTTGTCAAACAATGTAATGATTTTATAACCATAAAAACCTGACTTTTCCATACCCCCAACTCTGTAACCAAGGGGCATAAAACTGGCCTACACCAACATTCCACAAGGCAGCATTCAGGCTGTTCTCCCTGACCAGTCAAGTAAATAAAGCGACCTCTTTGGCATAATGGAGTTTGGTGTGTCTCTGTTGGTCACCTCGCAACAATTCTACTCTTTAATTTCTATTAACTTAGAAATTAGTAACAGAGAGATATCTGGAAATCACCAAATATCAGGAAATGTAACACTACTTCACTAAGTAGCATGTGAATGAAAGAAAAATTGCAAAATAAATTATAAAATATTTTGGATTAAGTAAAAATGAAAGCACAATATATCTAGCATATCAAAATATATGAAATGGAGCTACATAAATGCTTAGGCAAAAATTTATATCTTTAAATTCTAATGTTATAAAAAAGCAAATGATCTATTATTAGTTCTCTAAACTTCCAATTTAAGAAACTAAAAAAGAGAAATTAAAACTGATGTAAGTAGAAAAAAATTTTAAAGTGAATATAGGATCACAATCAAATAGGAAAAGAAGAACTGAAAAATATCTATTTGCAGATGACATGTTCTTATATTAAGAAGATCAAAAAACTCAACCAAAAGACTGCTGGAGCTGATTAACAAATTCAACAAGGTAGTGGGATACAAAATCAATATTAAAAAATCAATAACATTTCTATATGCCAAACATGAATCCACTGAGAAAGAAATCCAGAAAACAATTCCATTCACAATAACCTCAAAAACAATAAAACACCTAGGAATAAATATTACCAAGGAGGTAAGACCTCTACAATGAAAATTATAAAATACTAAATAAAGAAATTGAAGATCTTAGAAAATGGAAAGATCTCCCTTGCTCTTGGAAAGGCAGAATAATATTATTAAAATGTTCATTCTACCAAAAGTAACCAATAGCATCAATGCAATTCCTATGAAACTACCCATGTCATTCTCCACAGAGCTTGAAAAATTAGTTCTAATTACATATGGAAAAACAAGACTCAGAATAGGCAAAGCAATGATCAGCAATAAGAACCATGTAGGAGGCATCACAATACCTGACTTCAAATTATACTACAAAGTTATAGTAATAAAAACCAGCATTGTATTGACACAAAAACAGACACATAGATCAATGGAATAGGATAGTAGATATAGAAACGTACACACACTCACAGCTAATTGGTTTTTGACAAAGGGGACAAAAACATATATTGGAGAAAATGCAGCTTTTTCAATAAATAGTGTTGAGAAAACTGGTTATCCATTTATAGAAAAATAGAATTAAATCCTTACCTTTAACCCTGCACAAAAGTCAACTCAAAATCTATCAAAGACCTGGAAGTTAGACCAGAGACTTTTAAGTTACTAGAGAAGGGTATAGGTCCAACACTCTTAACATATAGGTGCAGGTAGATACTTCTTCAATAAGACCTCCAAAGCTCAGGAAAATAAAATAAGAATTAATAAATGGGATAGAATTAAACTAAAAGTTTCTGTTCATCAAAAGAAACCATTGAGTCTAAAGAGAGAACTTATAGAATGGGAAATGTTGGCCAGTTATTTCTCTTAGAGGACTAATATCTAGAATATACTAAGAAATTTTAAAAAACATTAAAAAGCAAAAAACTCAATCAAGAAATGAGCAATTGAACTAAATAGGCACTTGGACAAAAGAAGAAATACAAATGGACAATAAATACATGAAAAAGTGTTATACATAATTAGCAATCAGGGAGATGTATATCAAAATTACACTGAGATTCTATCTAACCCCAATCAGAATGACAATCACTAAGAAGTCAAAAAACAATAAATGCTGGTGAGGATGTGGGGAAATGGGGAAATAGGAACTATTCTAACACTGTTGGTGGAATTGCAAATTGGTATAGCCACTATTGATATCAATGTGGAGATTTCTAAGAAAATTGGTTATAGATCCACTATTTAATCCATCAATACCATTCCCGGGTATCTTTCCAAAGGGACTGAAATGAGAAAAATATGGTAATATATAGTAATAAATGTTTGTTGCAGCACAATTCATAGTAGTCAAATTATGACACCAGCCTAGGTGTCCATTAATAGATGAATAGATTACAAAATTATGGGATATACAAAGAATGGAATTATACTCAGCAATAAAGAAGAAAAATTATATCATTAGCAGAAAAATTGATGGACCTGGAGGAGATTATGTTAAGTAAGATTAGCCAGTCACAGAAAGTAGTGTCACATGTTTTCTTTCATATGAGGAAGCTAGGGAGTAATTGGTATACCAAAAGAACTTCAGATAATGGAGGACAAACTCCAGTGGAGCCAGGAAGGTGTTTTGGGGGAAGGGTCTGAAGAGGAGGGATCAATGAAGGAATCACTTCCATTGATATAATGTACGTATGTGAGAATATCAGTGTCAATCTCAGTACCCTGTGGGGAAGGGAGGATTGAGGAGGGAGTTGAGGGAAAGCCCACAAGGGCTGTGTGCATGTATGTCACTATCACGTGAAATTATATTATGAAGGGAGACTACAATGCACCAGTAAAAATATATATAAAAAAGAAAATGGACAAGCACTACAGAAAATGAACTATCATTTAACTCTGCAGCTAGACTGATAAAGAAAAAGGAAGAAAAAGAAATTCTAATTCTAGAAATGAAAGAGGGAGCATCACAAAGATCCTACATTAAGATGAATATAAGAGAATATTATGGAGAATTTATGTCAATGAACTGATCACTTAGATGAAATGGAAAGTTTCTTGAAAGAATAAAATACTTGACATAAGAGAAAAATTCTGAACATACCTTTGCTACTTTAGTTTACAGCTAAACTTCTTCTAACAAAGCAAATTTCAGGTGCAAATGGCACTATTGGTGAATTTTAGTAAACATATAAAGAAAAAAAAAAGTACCACAAGGAAAAGGGAATATTTCCCAACTCATATAATGTGGCTAGGATGCAAAGACAATCTAAGTAAAGAAGACTACAAACTAATTTTCCTCATGAATAGAGATGGCAAAAATATTATTTAAAATATTAATTAATCAAGTCATAACCAAATGTTTTTTCCTGAGATAAAAGGTTATTTTTACAACTGAAAACCAACTAATGTATTTCACCATAATAACAGACAAAATAAGAGATCCATTTGGTCAGAATAAATGAAGAAAAAGCATTGGACAAAAGTCAACGCCTATTCATTATAAAAACTAAGAATAAAGGGAATTTTTACTTATATAGGGCATCTGCAACCATCTGTGGGTAGTATCAAATGACTTTGATTTCCTCAGAGGAGGTGCTCCTCTTAAATTGTATCAAGTATTTTGCTAGCAGGTTGGACAGAGATCAAAATGACAGAAAAATGATTTGATCAAGGGAGTTCAGGCATTTGGGCCCACTGATATCACCCATTTCTGCCAGGGTAGTTACTCATCCTTGATCTCACTGCAGAAACACTGAGGTGTCTAAGGATAGAGTCCAGCTGTCTAAGGATAGAGTCCAGCTGGTGAACTCTTTCTCTTAATGGTGGTTTCATTCCCTTCCACAGAGGAGTCTTTGGAGGGCATTAAGCTGCAACTGGTCCACTCTGTTCCTTCTTGCATGGGCTGGGTGGCTTTCCTCTTTCCTGAACATTGTCAGCTCTGATTTTCCAGTCTTTCTTCTTTTCTACTAGCAGGCCCCCGATCAACCATCCAAAGTGGCATTGCTGATTAGTACTTTGTAAAGACAGTCCTCACTTTGCCAGGGTATCAGCACACCCCACTAGTTGAAAGCATGCAAACATACCTTAATAATCAATAAGAAAGATTATACTTGCTTAATTACCTTTTAAAATATTTTAAGTCAGTAAAAACTGCTACTAATGGTTAGAAAGATAGAAGAAAATGAAAAAAAAATCATAAGTTTAATATTTAGTATACTTTAAAACTTTGGAAATACTGAGAGTTAAAATGTTTAATGTTTTATAAACAGTACAAAGAGTAGTTTGACCATAGCCAAAGGAAACCAAGTCTGATATGTGATAACTTTGGTTAGCCTTTCCTTAAGATAGAGCTCCTGTTTTGCTCCCCTTCTCCATCCATTTTCCACTCTGTGGTCTGGACATTGCCTACGTTCCTCTTTAACTGTTGCTCTGTACATGGCACAGCAAAGAGCTGGAAGGATCTTGGGTACTTGGAGACTTTTTTAGGAGTAGAATTGTTTGCCAGCACTTGTCTCTTTACTTTTGCATATTTCTCAAGTACCACAGCAACAGATTTCTGTCATGGTTAACCTATTAGTATTTGGGCTTTCTCTCTCAGCCAAATCTGTTTGCAATCAAATTGATTGCCAAACCCCATATATTAAGTAAACTTAATATAAGCTAAGATATATATATATATATATATATATATATATATATACCTTACATATATTATATATATGGCATATTATATATATGGCATATATATATGGCATATATATATATATATGGCATATTGTGTATGTCACTTAATTTATACAAAGGACTTAAAAATGTGTCTGGCAAGTTATTTGATCAAGTAAACACAAATTTAAACAATGAAAATCAAAATTTTTAATTACTTCTGTGGGATGAGTAATAAAATTGCTGACAATGCTCATTACTAGTAATGATATATGATATTTAATTTTAACCTAGGTTAAATTAATTTTAATTAAATTAATTTAATTTTAACCTTTGGTTAAATTAGAAATTATTTCTATTTTCAAGCCAGGTATGGCGGCTCATGCCTGTAATCCCAGTACTTGGGAGGCTGAGACAGGAAGATCACAGGTTGGAGACCTGCCTCAGAAACTTTGCAAAGCCCTCAGCAATTGAATAAGACCCTGTTTCAAAAATCAAATCAAAACAACAAAAAAATAGGGCTTAGTGTATAGCTCTGAGGTAGAACACCCCTGGGTGCAATCTCTAGTAACACGCACAAAAGATGAAAGAAAGAAGAAAGAAGGAATGAAAGAAGGAAGAAAATCATTCTTATTTTCAGTGAGGAAGTAATTTTCATATGGGTAAAGCTTTACAAGGAGCAAACTGTGCAACTAAAGCAAATGAAATTAAATTATCATGATAAGTCATATAATAGAGAAATATAAGCAATATTAAATAAATATAAGCAATATTAAATTAAAACTATTAGATTAAATTGATAATGTGTCTATATATTTTTAAAAATGGTATATTGCATTGCATAAAAGAGTAAATTACTGTCTACTCCCCTTCCTCACAAGTTTACCCTATTTTGAACTCTCAAATTTTTGTTCCATTTGCTCTAACATTTCTAAATAAATACTTAAAATATTAGTCTTTGATTTTATTTTTTATATTCTTTCTGCCAATTAAAGTGGATTAGAATTCTGCACGCACACACACACACACACACACACACATATACACACACACACATACATGCACGCACGCACACACACACACATTTCCCCCGTAAGTTTCCAATATGCTACAATTTTTCATTCTATCACTACTCATTCATTACAATTAAATAAGCAGGTCCCATAGCTGAGCTACATTGTGCATAATTACTATTGTCATATTTCATTTATTTTACAACTTGTCTATCTTGGAGTTTGTAGTTAGCTTGTGTTTCATTTGTTGAACTTTCTCTGCAAGTATAGTTAAGTCTCAAACTTTGTTTTAGAACTATCAACATGTCAGTAGAGTCATATATGTCAGATACTCTATCAACTTCAATTTCAGAAGAAAGAGAATACAATTTTAAAGAATAGTTAGAGCTAGATATAGTGCAAACCTGTAATCCTAGTACTTGGGAGGCTGAGACAGGAGAACTACAGGTTTGAGGCCAGCCTCAGCAATTTAGTGAGGCTCTCAGCAACTTTGTGAGGCCCTGTTTCCAAATAAAACATAAAACAGGACTAGAGGTATAGTTCGGAGATAGAATACCCCTGGGTTCAATCCCTAGTAACATACACACACACACACACACACACACACACACACACACACACACACAATAGTATACTCATGGGGGTATTGAGGGAAGAAGATATTGCAACTAGGCAACTAGGAAAATATTTTTAAAAGATCAGAGAAAAATAATTCTTAGAAATTTAAAATACACACACATACAAATATATCCCTAAGGCCTCTTTTCTGCATACTTCTAAATTTTTCCTCTTTTTGATTGTTTTATTCTTTCATTTTTCATGTGGAAAATTCCTAATCAGCCTGGGGATCTTGCCTGCCCTTTGATGTTCTAGAAGGAGGCCTTAAGAACTCGGGGGAACCATCGGTGTGGAAGGGTTTTTTCAACTGGTTGGCTTCATTTAGGCTGTAGAGCCAAGTCTATCTGTTTTATGAGCAACTCCACACATTTCTGCCCTCTCTTTTCACAGCCTCTCCTGTGAAGAATTCTAACTTAGGATGCAACCTGTTGCCTGAACTTGGGACCAAAAAGAGGGAAAGGAGTTGTGTTTATTTTCTACAGCTGTCCCTAGGACTTCCCCAAGTTCTTTCCTTGTTTCTGTGCTCTGCAGGTCCTTAGGTTCAGTACAATGGTTCACCTCCACACACAGAAGCTATCTTATGCAGTTTCTCCATGGACGAAGGCTCTAGTCTTTTCCTGGGGTTAGGGAGGGTTACAGGGCACAGGGAGTAAAAGTGTATCTAGGATCTAACTTCTATATAGGCTTCTGACCTATTCCTATGCCACTTTTATCTGTGATACAAAATCCATTCAGTCTTGAACTTTTCATCTTGTCGATAATTGCCTAGGTAGACATTAGATTTTACCTTTCCTTTTTCTACCAAGTCAGCTACCATTCTTCAATTCACATTGTAGCTTCTAAAAATTTGGTGGTTTTCTTGTCACCTGGTACTTCCCCTCCTAACTTTCATGCTCTGTGGGCCTATGCTGTGGATATTTTATTTGCTATAACTTTCTATAACTTTAATGTAGTTTGGGTTGGTATAGGTGGTAAACAACTGCCATGCTTCATAAAAGCCTCAAAAGTTATTTCAGCCTCTCTCTCTCTCTCTCTCTCTCTCTCTCTCTCTCTCTCTCTCTCTCTCTCTCTCTCTCTCTCTCTCTCACTCACACACACACACACACAAACACACAATTTTTGTGCTAGACCTGCTATTCAGAAGAAAATTTAGTTAGTTGCTTATAGTTTAGACTTGGTGAGAAGAGAAAGAAGACATTCTGATTTTCCATTGAACATGTTTGGTAGAAAAATTAACACTAGGAGATAAAGATGATGGAAGATCTTTAATAATCATTTCCAAAATACACATGTGGAGTATTACATAGGATTTAGCTATTCCAAAAGAAGCTTATTGCTACCCCATTTTTTTCTTAGAAAAAACTCAATTTGATTAATATTGTAGAAGTGTCCATACACATTTGTTAGATTTTTTTTTCCTGGCCACATTTGTAGGAAGCATAACACTGGTGTTTCTGGACCAACACAAAACAAAAATGGATTGTAGTTATGTAATCATATTTTTCCCACTTGGAACTCTTCTTTTGTCCTTCTACCTCAAGGTAACACTTGCCAGTGTGGGAATCTGTAATGAATTGCTTAAGCTCTGTTTTTCTGTTCCTTTCCACCAACCCTGTACCTCTTACTTCATTGCTTTCTAGGAAGGCTATTTCATGTCCTTCCCCAAAGAGGAAAGTAATTAGTTCCA
Organism: Graphiurus murinus; assembly: GCA_004027655.1. Classification (NCBI taxonomy): domain Eukaryota; kingdom Metazoa; phylum Chordata; class Mammalia; order Rodentia; family Gliridae; genus Graphiurus; species Graphiurus murinus. The sequence goes on along the minus strand of PVLC010003815.1, from coordinate 35,464 downwards.
TCACTGTGCAGCAAGTAAATCTTACTCATCTCAAGTCTTCTGGCCAGGCTGTGTTCAATGTACACTTAAGCACTTCCAGGGCAGTAACAGGCAATACAGGCCAAGAAGGGGATTGTGGAGGAAAATACTTAGGAAAATAGTTTGTAAGAGATAATGTAAATGGATGAGAATGTGGGGAGTAGATTGTCAGAGGTGACTGGGGATAATAGGTGAGGGAAAAAAAGAGATATTTGGGCCATAGGCCAAGTAAACTTTTATTTTAAATGACCTTTTATTATTGTTGTTATTGTTCCATTTTCATACCGTGATTAAACTGAGGTTTAACTGACTGTAAACAGTTCAAGTTCAACTCGGTTATACCAAAAAGCTCATTTTAAAATCCCATTCATTTTGCATTTGCAGATTTATTTTGGTTGAACGAGTTTACATGTACTTTCAGCAAGACCCAAACATCCATTCATTCATTCTACTGTAATAAAAAATCTGATTTTGTCCAGAATGGCAATGTGCCTAGCTACAAACGTTTATTTCTCATTATTAGGCTATATGCTTATGTGTTGGCCAGTTAGATTTAAATGGAATTGTTTACTGGGTTTCTAGGAGCTTCACTTTCTGCTTGCCAGCCAGAAAGGCAAATGTGATGGAAGTACCAACATGGAGACATGGGGCCCTGATAACCTCAAAGCCCCCACCCCCTTGTTCTGACCTGCCCATTCTGAATTGACCTTGTGAGCAGAATGCTTCATTTCTACCATTCTGATGTAGTAATGTTCAGTTAAGGCTATTCTAATGATACAAAAGAGAACTCAGCATTCTTTGAAACCTCGCCTACAGAATTGCAAAACCTCAAAATGTTTGTTTATACCCAGTGAAATGTCACCTAAACTAAGAAATTATTTTCTGCTGAAAAAGGTTTATGAGAAATATTTTTAACTTTCAACTTGAAGCAAGGACCTAGAGCAGGCATTAAATAAATATTTAGTAAATAAGCGGTCATATACCTTAAAATTATTTATTGAAGTCCTACATCTATCTATCAGTATAAATATACAGAGACAAATACTGTTCTGTCCTAATGTGAGGCCTCTAATCGGATAAAAGTGATGCAAACAACTTGCCTTTAGACAAGGACAGATTGGAGTCTTCTCGGAGAGGCACATGCACAGCCTTGAGTGGTGCAGAGTGACAAATCTGCAAAAGTGGAGGGGGATAGGGAGGTTTGAACTGAAACACAGGGTGATAAGACAAGGAGAGTGGACAGGGCAAGATTGGAAACCCATGCTGAGGAATTTTTATCTTGTTGTCTAGTTAACTGAGAGATATTCAGTTAATTTTTAGGAGGATGATTCTGGTAGCAGGGTGAGGTAGAGACAGTGCAGAAGGCAGAGGATCTGATCTAGCAGGGAAGGAGAGAAAACTAGCCTCATCACTGTGAGTGCTGGGAGGCTGAGGTCAAGTCAAAGAGGAAAGGCTTTTAGAAAAAGGTGGAAGGTGGGAGGCCAGTGGACAGAGGTAGGGTGCTGAAAAAGAAAGAGTATAGACAGAAAGATAAAAGAGCCATGGCTATGGGCAGAGTTGTGTCCTGCGCTGGGCGTATGTGAAAACAGGGTCATTAAGGAGATTACTAGAGTTAAATGGGGCCTGATGTAGTAGGATAAGTGTATTGATAAGAGGAAACACCAGGGAGCTCACTCTTTCTCCAAGTGCACACAGAGTGTGTCAGGTGAGGACATAGGGAGAAGGTGGCAGCCTACAAACCAGAAAGAGAAGAGAGGCCTTATCAGAAACCAAGCTTTGGGGGATCTTGATGTTGGACTTCTGACCTCCAGAACTGTGATAAATACGTTTATGTGGCAACCCAGCCTGTGGTATTAGGTTATGGCAGACCAGGCCAACTAATGCAACCACATGGGTTGACTAAGCAGGGACTAGAATCTAGGAACCTGCATTACTCCTAAGGGAAGAATAAGTGTTTCCACCCGTTGAAGCAAATTCCTTGCTCCTTTGTGAGAAGAAGATATCGGTCAGATAGAGTCCAAAGGTTGGGTCATATATATTAATTTTTCATTTAGAAACCAATAAGAATAATGGTAGCAACCTTACAAGTTATTTGTAAAAGTTATCAAGCTAATAATGCAAATATGTTAATCCTATTTGATTAATAGTATTAGTTATTCTTATTTTTAAGACCAAATTGTACCTGATTAAAATTTGTATTTCCCATTCTGCTGAACTAAAGACTTGAACTAGACCTACGACTCTTAGCAGGAAATTTGGGCATTGTTGATATGGTGGGTATGTGGGTAAGCATAAATAGGTGTTACCCTGAATTCTATACCACAATAGGTTGAGTTATGGCAAGGTTAGACATGTTCAAATCCCAAACACCCACCACTGTACTCTTTTCTCCCCAATAGTAAGCTAGCACAAAAGATAGAATTTCAAAACAGACTAGCACCAAACTACTAATGACACAAATGATAGAAGCAAAACGCCAGCATTCTTTTCTCAAGGGGTTTGGGCCTTCTAAACAGCTTCCTAATTGTCCCTTGTCCCATACTGAGAACAGCAAATAAGAACTAACAATATGTTACAAGTGAGTCATTCAGATTTAAAACTTAGTTTTTATAATAGGGTAGTAATTTAAGGGCAAAGATGTTACAGGAACAATCTCATTTTACAGGTAGTAACATCCTCATAATTGTATATATTTGAGATTTATTTGATTATTTGAGCTGAGGATAGCAAAATATTATCATAGGTTGGTCACTCTTCTGGCGTAGCTCACAAAACTATAGAAGAGTTCTTAAAGTTTTCTGGCATGAGTTGCATGACACTTTAGCAAGTTCACGGGCACAGGGCAGCTCAAGTTATATATGTGGCTTCAAGCTTGGTGACTAGTTCCTTACTGACATTAATGTGTTTTACTAAGGCCTTCATATACTCAATACTTGGAATTGCTTTTTAATCAAATTCTTGTCTCACATTTTATTTCTGTGCCATTAATTTACTCCCTAGTTCTCTTAAAATATGGATCTAAATTTTCTCCTGCTGAAAAATGATCTCTGAATCTAAATTTCCTACAAGACAAAGACAACACGTATTCTTCCAGGACTTTTCCAAATGTGACCCCAAATTCCAGTTGTCTCTTTCATCATTCGCTATGACCACATTGGCTCCTGGGACATGAGATCATGCCCTGGTCTCTATAGACATCAGATGCCCTTTCATTTGTTTGCTCATTCTTGACCTCTGTGACTTTGATAAATCTCTTCTTTTCAGTTAGATGCTCCATTCACTCTTTATATGTCTAATGAACTCTTTTAATTCCTGGTTTGTGTAACTTTCCTAACTTACCTATTATAGTTTCTACTCCCCCAGGCTTCACTTAGGACAGTGGCTCTCAATAATGGAGTGTGAGAGATGAATTCCTTAAGAAACTTGCTTCTTCAAAACCCATTGCATCCCCAGCGTTCACTTCTCCCTATCGTGTTTTGGCTGGGCAAACATCTTAATAGCAGTTAAATTACATCATTGTTATTTTTCCACAGGTATGTTGCTTATCATAGGCTGAGCTTCTGCAGAAAAGTAACTATCATAGTTGTCTACACATCCTTAACACATGGTATGGTCCACTATAGTTATTTTTAAAACACTATGCAGTTTAGCAGTTTTCCAATTCATATTCCATTTCTAAACAATTGTCAGGAGAAATTCCTTCCATCTTGAAGGAGATTAATATGTAAAATGAATTGTACATATAACTTATTCTGGAGATTGTACTCTATGATTTTTTAAAGATGGTATTTTTTTATATTCTGCTTGTTCAAACCATAACAGTTTATTCTACAATTCTCTTTGCACAAGGAATTTTATAGAGAAATGTAGAAAACAGTGTGTATATATTTTATTCGTACCTCAATCATCATAAGCTTATTTAAACATACTCCATTTCCTAAAATGCTCAATCATTGGCATATTTAAATTTATTTAACTGTAATCAAATTAGCATTTAGGGATGTTCTGCCCATATTTAAAAATATATTTGATTTCTCAATGATGTATAAGCTATAATCTATTAAAATACAATTTTCATTTTTCCAAAGAGCAAAATAGAAGAAAAATGAGGGCCCTCTGGTGGGCAATACTTTAAGTTCAAAGACATGTATAATATATTCCTAATAGGATTTTCTAAAGATTAAACAAGCATTATATTTCTAAACATATTAGTAACAGAGTAAGATGAATGTTAAAAATTATGTAAAAAGTATTTCAACTCCTTAAATATAATTTAAGTAAACAAAATTTCCACAGAAAATATTTGATTCTAGGTAAATCTTCTATTAAAATTGTCAATCCAAATCCATAGAAAAATTTCTCAGGGAAAAGCTATTAATTTTAAAATATGTAAATATAGTAATCTTTTTATAATACATTTCAGTGAAATGCATATATCTAATTAAACCCCAGAAAAATGAAAAAAATAGTGGACAGCTGCTTTTTTCTTTTCTACTTTTTTTTCCTAATTGAAGTATGTCTTTTTCCTAATAAGTATGTCTTCATTAGCTTGGGGTGTTATAATGAAATAGCATTGACTTGTATGCCCCGGCCAGCGGGGGTTGGGAACGGGAGCCGAGGCGGCTAATCCGAAGGGAATGAAACAAACAAGGGACACGAAAGAACGGAGGCAAGACAGGATTCTGATCAAGCCTCAATTTTTATTAAAGAAAGACTGCTTAAGTAGCCAGAGGTGAGGGGTGGGGTCAGGGGGGTCAGGTAAGCCTGCGTGGGCTTGCATGATTGGTCAAGGCTGACCTTGTCCTTTTTAGGTAAGGGCCTCAGCAGGATAACAGATAGAACCTGTTTTTGCATTATCACTGTGGCTGCTGAGGAGGAGTTTCCTCAAAGTGTGAATTCCAACTCTAACCAGCCTTCCGGCCCCGACATAGACTGGGTGGTTTAAACAAAGGAACAAAAAATATTCCTCACAGTTCTGGAGGTTAGAAGTTTGAGATTTGGGCACCTTAGTAGTTAGGCTTCAATGAGGGATCTCTTCCTGCCTTGCAAATGTCTGACTTCTTGCTGTGTCCACACCTGGCTCTCTTGTCTCTTAATCTTCTTATAAGGGTACTAATCCTATCATAGGGCTCCATGTTCATGAACTCAACTAAGCCTAAGCCTAAGTGTCTCCCCAAAGTCTCACCTCCTAATACCATCTCACTGGGTGTTACTACTTCAACACATGAAGTTTGGAGACACATTCAGCCTAGAACAAGATGAAATTCTTAAATCATAAAATTAAGCATTTTAAAGTGAACAATTCAAGGGTATTTAATGCCATCACATTGTTGCGCATCATCACTTGTATTTATTTCCAATAATGCATTTATATTAGCTGCTGTAGCTGGAGTTTGGTTCGTCTTCTCCAAAAATCAGGTTAAAACTTGATTACTTTTGTGGTAGGGTTGTAAGGTGAAGCCTTTAAGAAGTGATTGGGTCATGAGGACTTTGCCCTGGAGAATTGATTAATTCATTCATGGATTAGTGACCAATGGACTAATAGTTATTGAGGGAGTGGCTTGTTTTAAAGGCCAGCTTTCTCTTGGTTAGCTTGCTCTGCCTCACTATGCAGTGCACCTTGCCATGTCTTGATGTAGCAAGGAACCCCCCTCAGATTCCAGTACCATGCTCTTGAACTTTCCAGACTTCAGAACCATGAGCTAAACAAGCTTCTATTCTTTACAAATTAGCCTGCTTGTCTTATTCAGTTACAGCAACAGAAAACAGACTAAGAAATCAGCCCAACCTCAAATCCCTAACTTACACAATTACTCTGCATTTCCTTTTTCCCCTAGTCCCTAGAAGTTACAAGTCTGCTACCTACCCTTCATGTTTAATACCAGTGGAATCATACAACCTGTGACATTTTGTGTCTAACTTTTTCACACAGCATAGGTTTTACATTCATTCATGTTGTAGCATGTATCATCACTTTGTATGTGTGTGTGTGTGTGTGTGAGTGTGTGTGTGTGTGTGTGTGTGTGTGCAAGCACACGTGTGTTTGTATGAGATGCTGAGGATTAAATTTAGGGATGTTCTATCTCCAAGCTATATCCCCATCCCAATTTTATTTTTTATTTGGAAACAGGGTCTCACTAAGTTGCTGAGGCTGGCTTTGAACCTGCAATCCTCCAGTCTTTGCCTCCCACATACTAGGATTACAGATATGTGCCACCATGCCTGACTACTTCAATCTTTTTCATGACTGAAAAGTGTTCAATTTTATGCAGGTACTACACTTTTTACTATTATTTGAACTGACAACTATACAACATTGATAACCAAATGGAAAAAGATCTAAGTATATTCAAAGATAAACTATGCTCATGGATCAGAAAACTGAATTTTGCATTATTTTTCCCCAAATTGCTCTGTAGATGCAGTAACAGAATGATCAGAATCCTATGAGACTTTTTTCTGTCCCAGAAATTGACTAATTGATATTTTAATTTATTTGTAAATGTTAAGGACTTTAAAGACCCAAAATAATTTTGAAAAAGTGAAATAATGTTGAAATTAGATACTATGTGTATCTAATATCAAGTCTTATTAAATATCAGTGACAAAGATATTGTATTGATATAAAAATATAGATCATTGTTCAGAAGAGAAGGAATATAAACAGACCCATGCATATATGGTCAATTGATTTTCAACAAAGATGCCAAGATCATTCAATGAAACAAAATATTTTCAGTAATTGGTACTAGAACTACAGAATTCCACATGCAAAACCCCCTCTTATCTCATAATATCATAAAATTAGTGATAGACTATATACGAAACTTAAAAAACTAGTAATTATGGGGAAAGAAAAAGAAAAACATTGTGATATTGGATTAGGCAATAGTTTCCTAGTATATAAGCTATAAATAAAAATATATAAATTACCCTTGTCAAAGCTTAAAAGATGCAAAAAATATTTGCAGATCGCATGACAGATAATGGATATGTATTTAAGATTAATGGACAAAGGTATAGATAAAGATAGACAAACAGGTAGTTACAGCATAATTATATAAAGTCAATCAACAGTTAAAATACTGAGCAAATGTTTATGTATATTCTTCATAAATGAGGACACACTGATAGCAATTAAGCACAAGAAAGGATGCTCCACTTCGTTTCTTAGTAGGAATATTCAAAAGAAAATCATAATAAGCTACCAGTAAACATTATGAGAATGTTTAAAATTGCAAAAAAACTGACAATACAAAAGACAAAACATACTGTGAAGCAACTGAAATTTTCGTACCTTATTGGTCAGAATGCAAATGAAGCAACCATCCATCTTGGAAAGTTAAGTATGTGCTTACTATGTGAATGGGTAGTCCTATTCCTGTGTATTTATACAAAAGGATTGAGAACATCCACACAAAGACCCATATAACAATATTTGTAAGTAACATTGGAAACACTCCAAATATCCATAAAATGGTAAATAGATGAGTACCTTTGGTAAATCCATATCATGAAATTTTGCTTAGTAATAAAATGTAATAAACTACTGAAACATGCAACAACATGGACAATTCGGCCTTTTACGAAGTGTATGAAGCCAGAGGACAAAGAATATACACTTGTATCACTGTATTGGAAAACTATAGTTACCAAAAAAATAAAAAATAAAAAAGATTAGTGGTTTCCAGAGGCTGGATGCAGGGGGCCCAGGGAGAAATACCACAAAGGGCATGAGGAAATTTTTTGTGGGATGGCAATATACTGTATGTTGTTTTGGAAATGGTTACATGATTTATGCATTTGCCAAAACTCATAGAACTGTAGACCTAAAAAAAGTAAATCTACCATATGTAAGTTAACTCAATTTTTGATGAGCATTCCTAATTAAAAATGGAAAATGTTTATAAGCAGGAGAACATAGATTTAAATACATTAAAAATAAAAATTTCTGTTCAAAGACAATAAAAACTATAGAAATGTAAACAATCTATTGAAGCATATGTAGCACAACTAAGTGATGAGTAATTAACAGTGGGAATATAGATACTCAAAAAAATCAATAAGACAGAGACATCTTAATAGAAAAGGGAAGTACAAGGTGGGACTGGTGGTTTGGAATGCTAATATGAAATAACTTTAATATGAAATAACTTAATTCCCACAACAAAAAGTAGAAATAGATCAAAGTATATTTATTTAACAAGATACTATATTACAAGGAACATAAAAACTGTAGCTTCAATTATCAACTGGATGTCAGAAATAATTTTGAGCAAGAAAATGCAACATGCACAATGAATAATAGGTGATTCCTTTAAAATACTTATTTTTAATGTGTTTACATTTCATAGCAGTTTTTGATTTATTTTAAAAGTTGCAAAGGTAGTATAGAGTTCCTATATAATTACAAATACAATTTCCTTATTAGTAACATATTTCCTTGGTATGGGACATTTATTATAATAAACCAATATTAGTGCATTATTTTTCATTAAGTGTCCTTTTTCTGCTTCATGATTTCATCCAAGCTACCATATTTACTAATCATAGCTTCTTATGTTTCTCTGGGACAATTTCTAAGACTTTCCTTGTCTTTGATGACCTACACAGTGTTGAGGAATATTTGTCAGCTGCTTTGTAGAATGCCCCTCTTACAGAATTTTCCTGATGCTTTTCTCATGTTTAGACAGGGTTATATGTTTTGAAGAGGACCACAGGGGTAAAGTACCATTTTTATCATATAGTATCAAAGACAAAAACAGTCATCGTGATTTCTCATTGTTGGTACTAACCCAAACAATGGGTGGAGGCAGTGTTTGTCAAATTTTTCTACAAAAAAAAATATTTTGTCCTGTCCATGCTATTTTTGGACTCAATGGGGGAAAACTATACTCTGAAAATAGGCAATATTCTTGATTAGATTCTGAGTCATATTCCTGGTTGTATCGTCTGAGTCCACTAATTTTAATTTTCCAGTTGTCATCTCTGGGATGTCCTTAATCTCTTAGTTTTTGTCTTGGCAACATCTGGAGGCATCTTTGTAGAATATGTCCTCTTAGTGACTAGAAATTTCCTAATCCTGTTCTATGTCCAAAGAAATCTGAGGGACAAAAAGTCTCAAACATTCACATATTTTCTAATCCAGACTGGTGGCACTTTGGGATTTACAACATCCTTCAAATGTTAGATTTTTTTAAAAAAATATTGTCCTCTGTATAGTTAACACATAAATAAGCTTTACATTTTAAAATAAGAATTACTGAATTCTATTTAAAACTAAAAGAATGTGGAAGAGATCTAATCATGCCTTAGGAAAATGTGACCAGCAAGAAAACTCTTTGTTCTTATGAATATAAGGAATAAAAATGTAGGTGTACTTACAGGCTTATTTTTAACAAAATTGTTTTCAAGAATAGTTAAAAACATTGATAAGTTGTATGGCTCCTGAAGAATTATTGAAGGTGAATCAAAGTTTTAGTTTTAGCATCTTGATTTATATTTTATTTTAGTGTACAGGATAGCTAACCTTTGCAAACAGCATGAGTTAATTCTTACAGAAGTTCTCAGTGTTTTATTTGAATGAAAATAACACAGGTTTTCTTTAACTTCTTTAGAGAGAATATTGAAAATTAAACATTTCCAGTACAAGTCGAGACATTCATCAGAAATGTTTTTGAAGTATCAAATTTCTCTTCACAGATGCTATGTTCATTTTCTTCGTAACCTTCTCTCATTACCACTGTATCTCCAGTATCGATTTTCTACCTTCCTAGACATAAGTAATTGTGTTTTCATTCAGCATAAGGAAACATCAAATCCATCAGAATGAGGCATAAAACTTCCAAGAATACTTATCCTTGGAAAATATGAATTATCTCCTGAAGCTCTTAATAATGCAGTTGCATTTTTCCAGATATGATCTGACTAGGATACATCATAGTTTCCAGAATTTCCATTTTTAACTTCTATGTTAAAGTCATTAGACAGTATTTGGAATAGCAAATCTCTCATTGGTGACATGAAGTCTTTGTTCCTAAATTTGTGTTTTACCTGTTAGGATCATACCTCAGATTATGGACTGAATTCTGTCTCTTCCCTCATCCCCAGACTAAATTCACAGATTGAATCCTAGCCCCCATAAGACTGTATTTGGAGATAATAAACACTAAATGAGGTCATAAGGTTGGCCTTTAACTCAGTATGACTGGCATCCCTATTCTTTAAAAGGAAAAGATACCAGGACACTCTCACTCTCCCTGTCTCTATCATCTCTCCCTCTCTGTATGTGCACAAAGAAGCCCCAAAAATGTCTCACAAAAAGCAATGTGCCAGCATTTGATCTTGGACATCTAGCCTCCACAACTACAAGAAAATATGTTTCTCCTGTTTAAATTACCCAGTCTATTGTATTCTGTTAGGTAGCCCCAGCAACCAAAATAGTGATTGAAATCTATGTTAGGGTTCTCTAGAGAAACAGAACAATGATATAGATGATAGATCGATCGATCGATCGATCGATAGACAGATAGATAGATAGATAGATGGCAGCTGATAGATAGACAGATAGACACATATAAGGAGTTGATTCCCATGATTATGAAGGCTGGAAAATATAAACTTCAAGAAAGTTGAGACTTCAGTCCTTGTCCAAACAAGGACTGACAGCCTGAAAATCTAGGTAATCTTATGGTACCATTCCAGTGGAAGGCAATTTATGAGAGAATTAATACTTTCTTATTAGTGTGGTGGTGCATGCCTATAATCTCAGTACTTTTGATACTGAGATAGGAGGATTGCAGGTTTGAGACCAGCCTCGGCAACTCAGTGAGACTCTTAGCAACCTGGTGAGATCCTGTTTAAAAACAAACAAACAAACAAAAAACCCATCGGGAGGCTGAGACCGGAGGATCCGGGTTCGCGGCCAGCCTCAGCTACCTAGTGAGGCACTCCGCAACTTAGTGAGACTCGGTTTCAAAATAAAGAATAAAAAATGGGGCTGGGGGTGTAGCTCGGAGGTAGAATGCCCCTGAGTTCAATCCCCAGTACCGCCAAACCCCCCCCCCCAAAAAAAAAAAAAAAAAAAAGGGCTGGGGTGTAGCTCAGAGGTATATAGCCCCTGGGTTAAATCCCCGATAGCAACAGATTAAAAAGAAAAGAAAAGCATTCCTGGGGGATGCTAGTTTTTTGTTCTATTCTGGAATGTGTGTGTGTGGGAGGGGGTACTAGGAATTGAACTCAGGGGCACTCTACCAGTGAGCTGTACCCCCAACCCTTCAAGTTTTTATTTTGAAACAGGGTTTTCCTTAGTTACTATACACTGGTCTTTAACATGAGATCCCTTTGTCTCAGCATCTCAAGTATTGGGATTCCAGGAAGGCACAACTGTACCCAGTGCATTCATTATTTTAACTTGATAGGATGAATCCCATCCACTTTACAGAAGATAATTTGTTCCTACTAAGTAGTACTTTCCTCATTTTGCAGATACAGAAACTGAGGACCAAAGAACTGAAAAGTATCTTGTGAAAAATCCATTAGTATTAAATTTTCATTCCCATATTTGAACTGGGGAGTCTAGTGCCAGAGCCCAATCTGAATCATTAGTGGATATTGTCTCTCTTTAAGCTGTTTATATAAGTCAAGTACAAATGCCCATAGGTGTATTTTAATATAATTTTATAGGTAAAAGAAACATTAGAATTTTCCAAATCTTTTCTCAAGTGTATTATTCCCAATATTATGTGTTTTCATATTTTTATTTGTAGGCCAAAGGTAGCTTTTCTGACTGTAGAAATGGATAAGAAATAAAGTTCATCAAATTATTCTACCACAATTTGTGAGTATGCATAGCTCATGACATACCAGTAGAAATTCCATGCTTCCTTAGGGGACTTTCAGCTATGACCTTTAAATTCAGGTTTTCTACATGATGTGACAGAAGAATAATTAAGACTACACTTTTTTTTATCATGCCCCTAAATATCTGCATTTGTGAGACTTTTGGAAGAATTTAAAGGAAGGAATGCAAATATAGATTATTTTAACATTATCTCTTGAAAAGATTAGAAAAATTTTGTTTAGGTTATTTACTGAGACACTTCCTAAGTTGAAGTCTCTTGGCAACTATTGTTTTCTAAAAGATTCAATGAGTAAAACTCTAGTTATCTACAGAATTGTCCATTTTTACATGTGTTTCTAGAGTGCTGAATACATTTAAGTCAAATGGTGTAATGGGGTGTGTGTGTGTGAGGGAAACAGCTAATTTACTCAGAAAAGTACAAATATTCTTATTAAAAACAGACATATGGATTAAGTAACTGTCATTAAGACACTGTACTAATTTCCCATTTGTGAATTACAACTAGTTTAATGGAATCAAAGGAAGTGAACTAAAAAGCTTTTTTGAAGATAATTAAATCACAGTTTTATGAAACTTTTGACATATTCTAAAATTTACACAGCTGTCTAGGAAGGAAAACATCAGGATATGTGTGAATTATGCACCTGTGTTATATTGACTATTTCAAAAGGAACTGTTTGAGCTGAAAAATTATGACCAGCATGAAAACAAATTATCCTGAGAATTTCTGAGATGAGTATATTTAACTTGGAATTATCTTAAAAGTTATGTCCCTGTGGCTAAATTCCACATAATGATGAAAATAATAATACTTGATACAGTCTTAGGAAGTTTTTTATATAAAAACCCAGCTTCATCATTATTTATACACAAAAATTTTTGCTAATCTGATTTCAACCATTATAGTTTATACAAAAATGAGCTTGCATATTCTTTAATGAGGCATGTGAAATATTATGCATAGCAAATTTATTTTAGTATTTTCATTTATTTCATATTTTATCTCATTTTAAATATTATACTTATATTTACTATTTATGTTTTCAAAATAGAACTTATCTAGCTTAATGGAATACAGAAACCATCTAGCTTAATGGAATACAGATAAAGGGAATATAGCTGTCTATCATGAACTTAGTATTATCAAGAGGGTCAAATCAAAGTTTGGTTGGTGAAACAGCAAGTCATACAGTGGAAAAATTGGAGGTATCAGGTCAAAGCAGATCTTAGGGGCATAGGTAAGTTAGACAAATAGGTAGCCCAGGCTCCCACATCACTTCTTTGTGAACTCATGCCTTTCCTTCATCTCCCCTCTATATACATATGGGATTTGTTCCACAATTTGCTTATGAAGGAAGAAAGAAAATGAGATCTCATTCACAGATGGGTCCACTAGATATATTGGTATTATCCAGTGCTGCTAATGGCAACTCAATTCATGGTGGATATAAAGAAAAATAATGAAAGGAAATTCTCCCAGTGGACAGGGCTATGAGCACACTCAAACACTGACTGAAGTGTCTGAGGAAAAATTATAAATGAACTGTTGGCAGTGGTGAATGCCTTGGCTCTTTATTCATGTGCCTAGAAGGAGCAATGTTTGAAACTTTGAAACACTAACATCATCAAGTCTGCTGGATCCCAAGGCAAGAGCAATGGGGTAGTTTTCATCACAGCCGAGGTTGGCTCCAGAACCTCCTCCTCTGCACTTTGGTAGTGCCCTTCTTAGACATATTTTAAATGCAACAAGAAGGATTCTCAGGTGTAAATATACTTCTAGAGAAGCTAAGGGGTGCATCTAATGTTTTGCCTCATTTTATATATATGTACTTAAAAACAATTTCTTTTTATTTTTATACTCTTATTGGTGCTTCGTAATTATACATCGTAGTGAACTTCAAAGTGCACACAGCATATGGTATATTTCCATACACAAACATATGTGCACATAGCACTTACTTAGTGTATTTCCTCCCTCCTCCCTCCACACACATGTTACATGTTAGTGAGATTTGAAGTGATACCTTTGTATATGGACATACCATTTATTTGAACTGTTTCCTTCCTCAGTCCTTTTCGACAACTGGTCCTTTATTTGAAATAGAAACCGTTGAGTGCTGTTTTAGTTAGCATTTTCACTGCCGTGATTCAAAATACCTGATGACTACAACTTAGAGGAAGGAAGATTTATTTACTTACAGTTCTAGAGGTTTCAGTCCATGTCAGGCTGGGTCACATCTGTGGAGATCAGAGCCTGGATACAGTTCTAGAGGTTTCAGTCCATGTCAGGCTGGGTCACATCTGTGGAGATCAGAGCCTGGAAGCAGGAAGCAGACAGAAAGCACAGGTGAGAGGGTGAGAGGTATATATATATAATCCCCAAGGCCACAACCCCAGTGACCAGTGACCTACCTCCTCTGGCTGCACCTTACCTGACTATGTTATGATCCAGATAATCCATTAACCCATCAATAGATTTATCCATTGGTGATATTAGAACCCTTCTGATCTAATTATCACCTCTAAGCATCAATACATGAATTCTTCCAGGGGACATTCTGTATCTAAACCATAACAAGTGCTCCAGACTATTGGATTCTTAAAACACCATGGCTAGGACAAGTTCCGGAATCTCTGTTGAGTTTATCCCCTATCATCCTAAATAAAGGCAATACTATGACAGTAAGAGTACTTGTTACTTATTCCTGTATGTATTGGTCAACTTTCTATTACATTCTTAAATATCCGAGGTAATTAACATATAAAAAGAAAAGGTTTATTTTGGCTTGCAGTTTTGGAGGTTTCGGTATATCATCTATTGGGCCTCTTGTTTGGGGCCTGTGGTGAGATAGCACATCATGGTGGCAACAGATGTTGGAACAAAACTGCTCACCTTGTCAGCCAGGAAACAAAGAAAACAAGGAAGGACAAGAGGCTGGGGTCCCACAGTCTACTTCAAGGGACATTCCCAATGACCTACTGACTTCTCACTTCACCCTGTCCTTCAAGGTTCTATCATTTACCGGTAGCATCACCCTGGGGAACAAGCCATTAACACATGGTCCTTTGGAGTATCTTTTGAAGACATTCAAGATCTAACTATAGCTCAATGCATTCAGTCTTATTCGCATGTTGTTATCAACATATTGAATCATCATGATAGCCCGTGAACTATCAAGGAAAATGAGATCCCTGCAAAATATATGATGATAGGTCCTTTATTTGAAAAGGAAATCGTTGAGTGCTGTTTTAGTCAGCATTTTCACTGCCGTGATTCAAAATACCTGATGACTACAACTTAGAAGAAGGAAGATTTATTTACTTACAGTTCTAGAGGTTTCAGTCCATGTCAGGCTGGGTCACATCTGTGGAGACCAGGGCCTGGTAGTAGGGAAGTTAGCGGTTCTATGGCAAAAGGAGAAATATATATCTTGTCCTTTGCATGTAAAAGCAATATGTCTGACCCTGTTACAGAAAGTGATGGAAAATAACTGATTTGTAAGAGTAAGAAACACATATTAAGCACCAGAGAGTGAGTTGATATGTTCCAGTAAAGATACCACCTGTTATACATTGAACTGTGACCTCTAAAAGATGGGTTGAGGTCCTAATCCCTGGTGTCTTTAAATGATACTTTCTTTAGAAACAGTGTCTTTGTAGATATAATCAAGTTAAATGAATGGGTTTTTCAAAAGACTGAAAGAAGAAAGGAAGGTAAGTGTACACTACTGACCATGTGTAGTAAATTTATTGTTTTGGGTACCATTTGTATCCTACTTAAATTATACTATCATTTTTTTACTTGCTAATTTACTTCCTTTTCAGAATAATGTCAGGACATGGAATTTTCTTATGTTTCAGATCTAAAAAAAGCTTGAAGCCAGGTGTGGAACATACCTGCAATCTCAGTACTTGGGAGGTTGAATCAGGTGAATCTCAGGTATGAAGCCAGCCTCACCTTCTTAAAACCTAGTGATACCTTGATTCAAAATAAAAAGGACTTGGGGCTATGGACTGAAGGTAAATGCCCCTGAGTTCAACCTCTAGTACCAAAAAGAATAAGAATAAGAATAAGAAGACTCAAAAATGTAAACTAACGTGCCCAAGATCACACAAAAACTAGACAGACATTCTCTCAAGGAAAAGGATCCCATATTCTTTGTCCTTTATGCATTCTAAAAGATTTTGGAGACATTAGAACAAAACCATAAACATATTAGGGATAATATAAAGCCAGAGATAATAAATTTGAGGAATGTCTTATACTGTCTATACATAAATAGAGTTTAAAATTATAAATCAATCATAGTAAGGGTATAGGGTTATTAGGAGGGGTTTGAGGGCATATAATTCATTTCCAGGGCATGGGTTAAACTAGAAAAAAAATGCAACGTCTCTGATTGACAGGACATACTTGCAGCAAGTTACAGCAAATATTGGATAAAGTAGAAAATCAAATTTTATAATATCACAGTCATAAAAATACATGCGAAGACTAATAATGAGATTTCTTTGCTTAATTTTAATTTTCAGAAGAGTAACATTCAAATACATATATGACAGTTGAATATGTTAATTTATACATGTATATAAATAAATTTCCCTTCCATATATTTCTCAAGCTGTTTAGTACTTCTTCCACCGTTATCCAATGCTTTTAGTTTCTGATATATTCCTCAGGAATTTTTTAATGTAAATAAAACAAATACTATTAACTTGCTATTTCATTTTACTTTTACACAAAAGTTGATTATTCTGATAATTCTGCACTTTTCCATTTTGTACTAAACAGTATTTTGGAAAACTTTTTATATTCCTTTCTTCTTTACTCTTCCTTACCTCTTATATGTAGTCAATAGTGTTTTCTTTCTTAGTGTTTACCTCTGTAGCATCAAATGTGCATATAAGTCTTATTTATGACTTGTCAGCTATAAATGGCATTTTTGAATCCCAGAAATTCAACAAATTTATTCTATCTACCATCTTTTTTACTCCTTCTCTCTCAGTTTTTGTTACTTCTATCCTTTGAACAGTGTCTTGGCATACCACATTTATGTCATACTAATGTCTTAGGACTTGGTGGCATAATAAGTACACTAAATGCACATCTCAGTTCTCTTTGCCTTATTAATGCAATTATTTTTTGAGTAGCTAAAATTTACTCTCAAGAATTTTTTATCAAGAAGCAATCAGTAAATAAAATTCTTCATTATTGGGTGTTCAAAAATGCTTTAATCTCTACCTGAAGGTGAGCTTGGCTGATTATAAAATCCGGAATCACAATTTCACTACTCCTTATTTTGTAGATGTTTCTATAATACAATTTCTATGTTTCTTTGTGGCTTTGTTCTCCCCCTCTTAGATAGTCTTTTTGTTTGGCAGACTTCTTATGTATTTTATGTGTAGATTAAATATATATTTGTACTTTTGTTTAAAATATAGTTTTTTTTACTTTTCTTTCTTACCCTTTTTTGATAAAACAAGTTTTCATGATTTCCAAGAGGATAAGACAAAATAAATTGTCTTTTACTGTCCACGAGGATAAGAGGAAATAGGTTGTCTTTTGCTGTCCTATTCTTGCTATATGTCCCAGATTTTTATTTCTCTCACTATATTATTATTATTATTATTATTATTATTATTATTATTATTATTATTATTATTATTGGAATTGAACCCCAGGGACATTCTATCTCCAAGATACAGCCCCAATCCATTTTTAAATTTTTTGTTCTGAAACTAGGTCTTTCTAGGTTGCTGAGAGTCTCACTACTTGCTGAGGCTATCTTCAAACCTTTGATCCTTCTGTCTCAGCTTCCCAAGTACTGAGATTACAGGCATGAACCACCACACATGGCCTTCCTTATTATTTCTAAATTCTGACATCAAAATGTGGCTGGAAAGCATTATGCTAAGTGATATTAGTCAGTCACAAAAAGTAAAAAATCGGATGCTCTCCATAATATGCGGAAGCAAGGGAGAAAGTGGGTAATAGGAGGGATGAAGAAGAAGAAACCTTAGAGGACTAAAGAAGATGACCTAACTGAAGGTGATGGGAGAGGGGTGGGAAGGAAGCACCCTAATGCACATGATATACATTCACAAACATATCAAAGTCAATCACTAAACTGAACACGAGAAGGAGAGAGGAGAGAGAATGGGGTGCGAATTGAAGAAGGGCTAAATGAGAGATGTGTGCATGTATGCCTCTACCAGTTTGCACCTCATTAAGATGTATGATTATAATGTACCAATAAAATAAAAAAATGTGGCTATCCTCATTGACTTGATTGGAATGGAAGTTAAAGTATATCAGAGATATAAATGATGTATTATGAAAAACTACATGAACATCTATTTATTGTGCTAGGCAATCAGAGTAGAAGACCGCCTATGTATGTATGAGCTTTTAAATATTATTTTTCATAGTGTAAATATCACAGCTGGCTATGCTAGGGAACAATGGAACCATATACATATCTTAGAAATTAAAATTTTTAGTCCCTTTCTTTAATGAGAATGGTGGAAATGATTAATTGCTTATTCTGATTCACAAAGCAGCCGAGAGGACCAAAATAGCCAATTTCATTATTTCAATGATTGTTTACACTGACAAAGCCTCTGTGTGAATTCCAGTTGTTTGCCATATGTGCAATAATCCTTATAAACAAAATACTTTTCTTCATGACTACTTAGAAATATGTAAAACATATGCAAACGAGATCTTTTGTCAGTGTGAAGGGCTTTCAACACCTGTTATCTTCAGTGTTTTCTGAAAAAATGTCAGATTATGGCATGAAGTGCAGGCAAGGCAAAACCATGATATCTGCTGTTCCATGCAACTCCTGACTTGTTT
Source organism: Graphiurus murinus (assembly GCA_004027655.1). Lineage (NCBI taxonomy): Eukaryota > Metazoa > Chordata > Mammalia > Rodentia > Gliridae > Graphiurus > Graphiurus murinus. The sequence continues at coordinate 16,727 of PVLC010003815.1, read as the reverse complement.
TTGCAGTCATCAGCTGCTGCGTGGTTGTGATACCAGCCAACCACAGAGACATTTTTTAATTAGCAAGAGATCCAACTACTGGAGTTGGAAAAATATTTGGTAGATCCAAGTATAAGACTGCCCAAAGTTCAACAAGAAAGAGAAAGGGATTTTGTAATTCTGTAAATGACCATTTTCCCCTTTATTCTGTATTGTGTTATACCTGCTTTACTGCTGTGATCCTTACATATGATATTAGTTCAAATAAAAATGAGCTAACCAAGAAGGCCAAGAAATTACATTCTTCTGTTTCCTTAGCCTCTTCTATTTATTAGGCAAATAGATGCTTAGAGAAGATGGTCAGTGAGAACTTTTGACCAAGAAGGAGAGCAGATGTCGTATTTTTTTCAAAAAGCCATATCACTTGTTTCAATTGACTTCAATTAATTAGTTTAACTTTCCCAAGAAAAAATCTGCCAGATATTCTGAAATCAAGTGAAAACCACATGTGAGAAGGAGGTAAATTATACTAAATGACATAGGAATGTGGGAGAGTGGGAAGTTCCCATTTTAAAAAACAAATTCAACAATTGTGTGTTTATGAGGGAGGTGTTCTGGAGAAAGAGTATTAACTAAGTTTTATTCACAGGAGACATATGGCTGTGATAGTATGTGGTTATTTTTCTTAATGTAATTCATATTTTGTGACAATTGCAAATAGCACATCTGTACTTTTTAGCAAGAGTTATTTATTTCATTACTATTAAGTTCTGAGAAATAAACATTAAAAGGAGGCCTTTTCTCATTAGTCTAACAAGTACATCATTAATAGACATCTAATTATTACATGGTTTGTAGAAATGATGATGGAAACATCTTGCAGGGAGAAAACTATTTCTTATTTTTATAAGAGAACATAAAACTGGGCATCACGTGTGTAATATTCTGTTACATTAACCATATATAATGCTTAAAATTGTATCTGCACTGGGCGTGGTGGCACATGCTTGTAATCCCAGCATTCAGGAGGCTGAGACCAGAGGATCTGGGTTCGCGGCCAGCCTCAGCTACCTAGTGAGGCACTCTGCAACTTAGTGAGACTCGGTTTCAAAATAAAGAATAAAAAATAGGGCTGGGGGTGTAGCTCAGAGGTAGAATGCCCCTGGGTTCAATCCCCAGTACCGCAAAAAAAAAAAAAAAAAAAAAAAAAAAAAAAAAAATTGTATCTGCCTTTTGGCCCCAGAAATAGCACCCCCCCTGAACTTCTCTGTAAAATACCTCTAAAATCACAAGAAAAAGGTTACAGACATTATGAAAATAAAAAACACAAGTATGACAAATGTCTTTACTTGCTAAGTGGTCCATTAACTCTAGGAACAGACAGAACCTCTATAATAACAATGTTGATCTCATGGCACATCTGGATATTGCCTCATTCAGTAGAGCATCATAGAAGATTAAAAGACTCTCCAGCACAGTCTACCTCTATCTGAATAAGGAACCTACATACCATCTCATTTCTAGAAGGTACTTATTGTTGAAGAGGCCAGAATCATGGTTCTTGCAGTCTCTAACCTCTATCCCCAACCTCTCTGTCTTAGTCTCACATTCAAACTGAAATGGCAACTCTAAGCAAATAATTAGAGAATACAAAAGAAAATACCATTGCATTATATAAGTTTGGTGGTCCTATAGTGAGGAGATGAGAAGAAGGTTAGTTGCTTGATTGTTGGGAATATTACTTTCTCATTTAAAAAAAAAAACAGAGTGGCAGCAAAGAAGTTGGTTGTGGAGAGAGGAGAAGATGATATGGCATAATTGTCTGCTTAAAACTAGAAATTAGATTAAGTATTATGAACATTAACCTACTCTATTGTTCATCCAAGGTCACCATTCAACCAAGTGAAGATTGCTACCACTTCTACAGTTCTTAGAATATGTCAGGTATTGTTCTAAGCCCTTAATTTAATTTTCCTAGAAATTTTATATGAGGAGGTAGTGTTATTGTAGAATCCAAAACTTACAGATGAGGCAAGTGAAGCAATAGAAAATTCAAGTTACCAAAGCTAGTGTGTGATGAAACTGGAACTTGAATACAAGCAGTCTAGCTCTAGGGTCTGAAATCCTAATCATGATACAGTACAGAAAGAGTAGGGTCCAAGCATGTCTAGCACTTACCTACCTCAGAGATTCACCACTTCAAAATTTGTAAAGAAATAAAACATCAGAGAAGAAATAACTGAAATAGAGAATTTTAAAAAATCAATAGAACAAAATATTGGTTTTTGAGAAAATGAACAAGATTGACAAACCCTTAGCTAACCTAACCAAAAGAAAGAGAGGAGCAACCTAGATACATAGACTAAGAGATGAACAGAGGATTATCACCACAGATACTTCAAAAATCCAAATGACCATCAGAAGCTACATTAAAAATTTATACTCAAACAAGTTGGAAAATCCAGAAGAAATAGGAAGATTTCTAGACTCTTATAGTATTCCTCAATTGAACCTTAACAGGCCAATATCAAACAATGAGATTGAAATAGCAATAAAAAACCTACCAACAAAGAAAAGCCCACATCCTGATGGATTCTCAGCTGAATTCTACAAGATCTTTAAGGAAAAGCTAACCTCTATGCTTCTCAAAGTATTTTATGAAATATAAAGCAATGGAATACTTCCTAATTCTATGAAGACAGCATCACTATAATACCCAAAGCAAATAAACATACCTCAAAGAAAGACAATTACAGACCAATTTCCTTAATGAATAAAGACACAAAATTTCTTAATAAAATACTAGCAACTCAATTTTAAGAACACATCAAAAAAATTGTCCACCATGACAGAGTATGTTTTATCTTAGGGACACAAGGGTGGCTCAACATGCACAAGTCAATAAATGTAGTACATCACATAGAACAAAAGACAAAAACTACATGATCCTCTCAAAAGATACAGAAAAAGCATTCAACAAAATTCAATACCCTTTATGCTAAGAAGACTGAAGAAATTAGGCTTACAATGAGCTTATCTCTATATCATAAAGGCAATTTATGATAAACTCAAAGCCAGTATCATCCTGAATGAAGAAAAATTGAAAGAATTCCCGTTAAAATAAAAAACAAGACAAGGATGGCCACTATCACTATTTCTATTCTACAGAGTCCTCAAAATTCTCAACAAGATAAGAGAAGGAAATTTAAAGGAATACAAATAGGGAAAGAAGAAGTGAAATTATCTCTATTTGCCAATGACATGATCTTATACTTAGAAGATCCAATAAAATCAACTAAAAGACTGCTAGAGCTGATAAGTAAATTCAGCAGACTAGCTTGCTACAAAATCAACTTACAAAAATTGATAGCTTTTCTATACACCAATCATCAATCTGCTGAAAATTAAATATGGAAAAAAATCCATTCACAATAACTCCAAAAGGAATAAAAATATTTAGGTATAAATCTAAACAAGGAGATAAAAGACCTCTACAATGAAAACTACAGAACACTAATGAAAGAAATAGAAGAAGACCTTAGAAGATGGATGAAAAGATCTCCCATATTCCTGGATAGGTAGAATAAATATCATCAACATGGTTATACTACCAAAATCTATACAAAAAGTCAGTGTAATTCCTGTAAAAATACCAACATCATTATTTATAGAAATAGAAAAAAAACCTCCCAAAATTCATAGAGAAAAACAAAGGATTCAAAAGAGCCAAAGCAATTCTTAGCAACAAAAACCATATTGGAAATATAATACCTGGCTTCAAACTATATTATAAAGCTATAGTAATAAAAACAGCATAGCATTGGAAAAAAAAACAGAAACATAGATCAATAGAACAGAATAGAAGATACAGAATCATATCCTCACACTAAAAGCAGCTTGATCATTGACAAGGGGTCCGAAAGCAGATACTAGAGAAAAGACAGCCTTTCAACAAATGGTGCTTGGAACACTGGTTAACCATATCCTAACCTCTCACCCTGTACAAGAGTCAACTCAAAATGCATAAAAGATCTAGAAATTAGGTCAGAGACTTTGCAACTGATAGAAGAGGGCATAGGACCAACTTTCCAATGCATAGGTATTGGTAGAGATACCCTCAATAATACCCCCAAAGCTCAGGAAATAAAAACAAAAATAAAAAAATGGGATTTTATCAGATTAAAAAGTTTCTGTGCAGCCGGGCGTGGTGGCGCACGCTTGTAATCCCAGCATTTGGGAGGCTGAGACTGGAGGATCCGGGTTCACGGCCAGCCTCAGCTACCTAGTAAGGCACTCCGCAACTTAGTGAGACTCGGTTTCAAAATAAAGAATAAAAAAATAGGGCTGGGGGTGTAGCTTGGAGGTAGAATGCCCCTGAGTTCAATCCCCAGTACCGCAAAAAAAAAAAAAGTTTCTGTGCAGCAAAGGAAACTATCATAAACCAAAAAGACAGCCTGCAGAACAGAAAAATATATCCGCCAGCTACTCTCCTGATAGAAGATTAATATCTAGGATATATAAAGAACTTAAAAAACTCAATACTATAAAAACAAAGAAGTCAATAAAAAATGAGCAATGGATCTGAACAGAGACTTCTCAAAAGAAGAAATACAAGGACCAACAAATATATGAAAAAATGCTCATCATCATTAGTAATCAGAGACATGCAAATCAAAACGGTACTGAAATTCCATCTGACCCCATTGATAGAATGTAAATCACCAAGAATACAAACAACAATAAATACTGGTGAGAATGTGGGGAAATGGGAACGCTTATTACTGTTGGTGGAACTGCAAACTAGTACAGCTGCTACAAAGATCAGTATGGAGGTTCCTTAAAAGATGGAATGAGCTACCATATGACCCAGCCATACCACTTTTGAGGACTTTACCAAAATAATTGATAGCTAATGAGATTACTATAAGGATACATGCATTTCCATGTATTAGAATTATAGAAACTCAGTTCACAATAGCCAAACTATGGAACCAGCCTAGGTGTCAATCAAGAGATGAATGGATTATGAGATTATGGTGTATACACACAATGGAATCCTACTTGGTTTTAAAAACACACAATCCTATCATTTTCAGGAAAATGGATGGAACTCAAAAATATGCTTAGTGAAATTAGCCAGTCACAGAAAATGTAGAGACATATGTTTTCACTCATATGTGGAAGCTAGAGAGGAACTGGGAAACAAAAACCTCAGATAAATAAGGGGGACACTAGTGGAATGGGGGGGGGATCTGGAGAAGGAGGTGGAGAGGTGGGAAGGAGAAAGAGGAGATGTGATGATAGAAACTAAATAATCCTTTGTTCATACTTGAAAATACTTGTATCAATGTAAAGACTATCTAATGTGTGGGAGGGAGCAGGGTGGGAACTGGAATGAAATGCATAAGGAATGCTGTGTGCATGTATCTATTTGTCACTCTGAAACTATGATGTATAATTACAAGGCACCAATTGAAAAAAAAGGAAGAAAGAGAAAGAAAGGAAGGAAGGAAGGAAGGAAGGAAGGAAGGAAGGAAGGAAGGAAGGAAGGAAGGAAGGAAGGAAGGAAGGAAACATCATTGGAATCAGTGGAAAAAATAAAATAAGACGGACCTAGTAGTACAGACCTTGTAATCCCAGTACTTGGGAGGCTGAGGCAGGAGGGTCATAAGTCCAAGGCCAGACTCTGCAACTTAATGAGATCCTGTTTTTAAATACAAATTAAAAAGCGCTAAGGGGTATGGCTCAGTGAAGGGCCCCTGGGCTCAATCCCCAGCAATACACACACACACACACACACACACACACACACACACACACACACACAGAAGCAAAAAAGTCTCCTATTGATAAACCAGAGGACTATTCATCTCTAAATATTAACTCCTGTGAAATCCATGAAAAATGTCAAGAAATTTATATTAAATATTTAATATTGTATCAGAAGAGAGCAGAAAACCTAAAATCTACTCTCTATACTCGTGGAGACAAAAAGAGAAAAGACAATAGGATGGGATAAAGGGTGATAGGATATTAGAAAGAATTCTAAGAAACTCTGACCCAATATCACTTTTAAAATCCATGAGGTATTTTATGCTGGAACTATATACAGTTTAAACAGTAATGAGTAGAAGAAACTTGAGTTTGCAAAAGAAATAAGTGGAAAATTGGTATTCCTAGAGAAAATATTAGAATAAATGAAAAAGAAGTAAAAATAATAGAAACATAGTAGAGACGAAAAGGATTTTCCATGTTTTAGACAAAATAGAAGATTCATGCTAGGTTCTTAAAATACAAGTAACACACCTGTCTATTATCAGTTTCTCATAGGGTGAGAGAGGACTAATCCCCCAAATCAGATAAGCCTTGAACTTAGGGCCTATATGATGATAGATTCTTGACAATATTTTCTGCTTCTTTTTGGTTGGGACGGTCATTTCTTCTTTTTTAAATATTGGTCATTTATATATTCCAGAAAAACATTAGGAAGCCTAAATTTTCAAATTTTACAACTTAGTTATCTATTTTAATATACTTTAAGAATCTCCTCTTAATGTGATTATATATGAGATGATTATCTCCTCTTATTATATATTCCAGGGAAATATTAGGCAATCTAAATTTTCAAATTTTACAGCTTATTTATTTCAATATTTTTAAGTGTCTCTTCTTATTTGGCTAATTCCTTTCTCATTGTTAGTGTTATGCCTGTAGTTATGTCTTTTCATCTGTTAGCTATTCTAGAGTCTAGTTTATGTCTTTTCAAAGAACTTGCTTTTAAATGAAATTAGTAATTCCATGATATTTTTGTTTTCTTGTCTGTTAGCTTCTGCTCTTATTTTTATTGTTTCCTCATGGGTTTCTTAAGTTTGGCTTTTGTCGTGTGGGTTGCATTTACTAATTTCTTGAGTTATATATTAAACTTGTTTTAAGCCATTTGGATTAATGCTATGTGCAGTTAAAGCTAAAATATATTTTTTCTTTCCATTTGGCTGCATCTCCTAACTAGTAGTGCAGTTACAATATCTAAATAGTCTACAGTTGTAATTTTTAATTTTTCAATAATGCAAAAGTTACTTAAAAAAGGACTATTAAATTTCTGAATGGATAAACATTCTGGTTGATTGTTTTTTGTTTTTGTTTTTTGTTTTTTCCGGTACTGGGGATTGAACTCAGGGGCATTCTACCTCCAAGCTACATCCCCAGCCCTATTTTTTATTCTTTATTTTGAAACAGGGTGTCACTAAGTTGCGGAGTGCCTCACTAGGTAGCTGAGGCTGGCCGCGAACCCGGATCCTCTGGTCTCAGCCTCCCAAATGCTGGGATTACAAGCGTGCACCACCACGCCCGGCTTTGGTTGCTTGTTTTTATTTAACTCTTCTTATTACCTAATTTTATTTCACTGTGGATGGGATATGTAACTTGCACAACTTCTGTTTCAAATGATACATGCTCTAAATTAACATATAATAAATTCTAAGGATTCTATGGAAATTGAAAAACTTGCTTTCTTTTTAGGAGTCAAAATAATATGAAGCAAATTAATTTTGTTTATTATAACATTGATTTGCCATCTATCCTATGCAATGGATATCCCAGAGTACAACTAAGGAAAAATGGTTTCTATTTTCTGATATCTAGTATCTTTTCTAATCTGATTGAGGTGATTAAAATATGTATTTTTTACATGCAGATACCTAAATTAAATACATATTTGTTAGAAGATTCTGTAAAATGCTTATACTTAAACACATTTGTACACATATATAATAGTTTGACAATTTTATCATATTCTTATGTTTTCTTTAATACAACTAGATGTAATCAAATATATTATTAACATTTATTATATATTTATTAACATAAATGTTACCCTGTTACATTAATGCTTTTAATTTACATTTTACCATGATGTTAAAATTGTATTCTCTGTGTTAATTTCCAATTTTTTAATTTATTCATTTTACATTTAACTGTTTAGGTTACTTTAAGTGTATCTATTTGAAGACACATATGGATGTTTTTTTTTCACTTATTTTTCCTTCTAATAGAGAATTTTGTTCCATTTACTTTTATTTCTAAAAGTTTCCAAACAGTATTTTAAATTGATCATAATATTAATAGTGATGCCAAAATCAAAATCAAATGCTATCCAGCACTCAAAATTACTTTTAAGCATTTTAGATATTTAACATATTAAATGTATATTACTAACATGCTCACAGTTTGAAAAGTTAACCAAAGATAAATAAAAAGGCCAAATTAAATTTCTAAATTTTTCTTACATGGTGAATAGTCAAAATTTTGTGCATGCTTCTCAAATTCACAAGACTCATGTCAGATTTCTTAAAAATAGTACCAACACTTCAACATACAGGCATAGGTAAAAACTTCCTCAGTAAGACCCCAAAGGCACAAGAAATTAAAAATAGGATTAATATGTGGGATTGCATTAAGCTGAAGAGCTTATGTGCAGTGAAGGAAACTATTGAGAACCTTAAGAGAGAACCAAAAATAAATAAATAAAACAGGATCTCTGTCAGCTACTACTCCGATAGAGGACTAATAGCTAGAATATACAAAGAATTCATGAAACACCACCAAAAAACCCACAAATAATCCAATCAAAAAATGGGCATGTTAACTAAATAAAACTTCACAAAAGAAGAAATACAAATTGCCAATAAATATATGAAAAAATGGTCAACATCATTATCAATTAGAGAGATGCAAATCAAAACTACCCTGAGATTCCACCTAACCCTAATTAGAATGGCAATTATTAAAATCACAAACAATAATAAATACTGGCTAGCATATAGAGAAGTAGGAACTATGATATATTGTTGGCAGGATTGCAAATTGGTGCAATTACTTTGGAAAATACTGTGGAAGGTCCCTAGAATAATGGGAATGAACCTACCATATGACCCAGCTATACCACTCCTGGGTATCTACCCAAAAGAATAGAAACCAGACTACCATAGTAATGCATACATATCTATGTTTATATCAGCACATTTCATAATTGCCAAACTATAGAACCAGCCATCAACAGAAAAATGGATTACAAAATTATGGAACATATACACAATGGAATTCTCATCCATAAAGAACAAAGTTATATCATTTGCAAGAAAATGGATGGAACTGGAGGATATTATGCTAAGTGAGATTAGTTGATCACAAAAAGTAAAAGGTTGAATGCTTTCCCTCATATGTGGAAGCCAAGGAGAATCTGGGACACAGGAGGGATTCTAGACAAAAGAGAAAAAAAAACCTTAATGGAGTGAGGGATGGGACCAAACTGAGGGAGACAGCAGGGAGGAGGAAGACTTGAGAAGGAAAACACATCAATGGATATGATGCATATACACAAATTTATCAAAGCCAGTCACAATGTTGTGCACAATAAGGCGGGGAGGGAGAGGGAATGGGGTAGGAACTAGAGGAGGGCTCAGCAAGTGCTTTGTGCATGTATGCCTCTATCACCCTGACCTTCATTATGATGTATGATTACAATGCACCACTAAAATTAATTTTTAAATCTATAAATAAATAAAATGACTTTAAATATCAAATACACTAAATTATTATTAAGTATATTACAAAAGTAATAATATTATGATTTTATCAACTATGACTAGTTATTTTTATAAAAATATACTTTATTTAGTAAAGAAGTTTAATGTTTATAAAATAATTGAGCAGAAGGAAGAGGGCTCCCTATAGCCCCTTTCTTTCTGACCCTACCCCTTAGCACATAGCTTCCCTTATTATTAATATCTTTTATTGGTCAGGTATATTTGACACAATTGGTGAATAAATATTGATATATTTTGTTAACTAAATTCCACAGTTTACCTTAGGATTTCTCATTGCACAATTCTGTGGGTTTTGGTAAATAGACACTAATATATATTGCTTTCTTATATCACACAGGAAAGTTTTACTGCCCTAAATTCTCTGGACTCCATCTCTTCATCCTCTTTCCCTCACCAACCTCTATAACCACAGACTTTTTACTGTCTCAATATTTTTTCCTTTTTAAAATATATAATCATATAATAAGAATCATACAATATTTAGCCTTTCTAGATTGGATTTTTTTTCACTTACAAAGCTATGTTTTAGGTTCCTCCATGTCTTTTTTTTTTTTTTTTTGGTGATTTGATAATTAACTGAATAACATTTAATTACATGAATGTATCATTGTTTATTTATTCACCTATTAAAGGACTTTTTGGTTGTCTCCAATTTTTGGTGAATATAAGTAAAGCTAACATAAACAGCCTTGTGAGGATATAAGGTTTTAATTAATTTGGACAAGAACCAGGGAGCACAATTGCCAGGTCATACGGTAAGATGATGTTTAGATTTGTAAGAAACTACCAATCTACAAAGCAGCCATACATTTTGCCTTCCCACCTGTGATGAATGAGTCATTGGACACATCATCATTATTTGTTAATGTTTTGGATTTCTAGCCATTTATAAGTGTGCAGTGTTTTAATGTGCAACTTCCTGGTGACATTTGATATTGAGATTATTATATAAGCTTATTTGTTACCTGAATACTATAACTTTTTGGTGAGTAGTCTATTCAGATCTCTTGCCCATTTTAATTGTGTTGTTCGCTTTCATACTATTGAGTGTTAAGAGTTCTTTCTTCTTTCTATATTTTGGATGTGCTTTTTATGGCATGTGTGTAATACAAATATTTTTCCTAATTTGTGGCTTATTTTTTCATTCTTGTAACATTTTTAAAAATTAGCTGAAATTGGCAGCCATTTTTCTACCAAGGTACCGTGATTTATCATCTCAAGTCAGCTGACACTACTGGGTTGAAATATCAAAACACCTTGTTTTCCTATGGTTGTGGTATTCTGTTAATATTATTAATTACAATAATACTAACAATACTGTGTGGAGTACTTCACATGTCATCTAACTTCTTGTATTAACTTTTTCTAGTAATAACTACTATTATTCTTATTTGACAAGAGCAGTATGACAGCATAGATTCCGTAACTTTTCCTAGGAATTCAAAGGTTTTGGCCTCCATAGTATTAATTATACTATGAAAATCTGATTAACTCATTTCCAACATTAGAACCAATCAAAAACTTCAGATGCATAGATTAAATAAAACTTCCTCTCCTTGAACTTTGAAAAGTCAAAGTGTTTATTTTCCCATGTAAAATGAGGGCTATTTTAGGAAAGAGACCAGAAAATGAGACAGAGAATCTAGACTTACTGATCAATTCTGACCTAAGAGTCTCAGAGATGAAACAAATTATGAAAGAAATGAGAATATATTTTTCTGCATCTATTCCATTTTTAAAATTCTCTTTGAGGATTTCTTGAGAGTATCTGCCTGTTTTAGCTATACCAAGAAAGTCAAGGCAGTTTTACTGAAGTACTAAAAGAAAAGAGCTATAATTTCTCAATTCAAAACACATTTTAGGAAACACATTACATTTCTTACAATTAAAAAATAAGTTACGAAATGGTTGTAATTTTCTCCAACAATTTAACCCTATTATAGATGGTACCTGTCCATACAATATATATGACAGTCACCTCTGTGAATTTATTTTTAATTGGTAACATCAAACAAAATTGCATATTAATTTACTATATTTTCTTAATTCAAAATCACCACTGATAGGGAACATGACCATTAATAGTTGTCTGGGTACTGTGGAAAAACAAATAAACATTTGTCCCAACTTCACCAATAAGGGCAGTACAGCTAATTATCTTCATGCTGGACTTAAAATGATACTCAGCTGCCTTCCACAACTTTAGCCAGTGGTTGTTTGGTTCACTGCTCAACTCTCTATAACTTTAATTTTAAAATGCATCATTAATTTAATGATAGTCCTTTAAAGACAAAAAGAAGCAGTTCTAGGATCCTGGCTTTCATTTACAATGTAAAAGCCAAAAAGAACATTGTACTCACCCTTGTAGTGAAAATAAATAACAACAACAACAACCAAAAAAACCCACACAGATACTCTGCAAAAACCACCACTTTTTTTGAACCCATCAGAAAGCTGAAGTTATGGGACAAATTGCTCAACATCTAAGGAAGAGATGGTACCTCTAGAGTCAGATTGGATCCAATCATTTGCTTAACTTGGGAAGATGCTGGAAGGCAAACATGCCAATGAGAAGAATTAAGTAATTTTGAGACATTGTTAAAGGTTAAATATGAACTGTCCTGAGTTCAAATTATGGGGTGCTGCACACACTCAGACAATTTGCATACACTTATAGACTCTTTTCCAAAGACATCACATAGTGTTCAGAAGAAAGACTTAGTGCAGGTGAAGAGAGGGAAGGAAGTTTCCCTAGTGATCTGGGCAAAGTAAACAGGAGCCTTTCCAGGAAAACTACAAAGATCTTTCTATGCTACCTTTTCTGTGGAATAAAAGAATTCAGTTGCAGAGAGAAAAGAAGCAAAACTGAAGGCACAAGTGAATACCAATTGCATTTGGAAGGGTAGAAGATGAAAAGATCCTTCTACTCTTGGGGAAAGGAGCAGAGGTAGTTCCTGGGCACAGAGGTTATAAATCTATTACTAGAAGAGAGATGGAATCATTGATATAGTCTCAACTTCAAAAGCCCAGGGATGCAATGCCTACCTAAGGTAAAAAGTGATCCGGAATAACAGAGAGGGACCCCCACCACTACTGCATACCAGAAGGATAACATCATTGAGAAGCAAATAACTGTAGTCTGGGTGAGGGGCACGAACACAGAGGGAGGCTGCTGTAGTTAGAATTTTAAATGTCTTCCAAAACCCTTTTGACAATGAAGATTTCACAAAAACAGAAGCATGTCCACTTCTAGGCATAATTTTTTTTTAGTCTCTACAGAAGATAGATAATAATTTTACTAAAGATGTTATAATAAGCAGGGTATAGTGGGCACACTTGTAATCCCAGTACTTGGGAGGCTGAGATAGGAGGATCACAGGTTCAAGGACAGCCTCAGCAAGTAGTAAGACTCTCATCAACCTAGTGAGACCCTTGTTTCCAAATAAGAAATTGGGCTGGGGGGTGTAGCTTGAAAGTAGAATGCCTCTGGGTTCAATTTCCAGTACCACACAAAAAGAGATATTATAATAAATAACAATACATTATGAACAAATATTACACTAATAAATAATGAGATAATTTGACCAAAATTATGATACACAAATAAGCAAGAAAAACAAAACATTTTCAACAATTAAGGAACTATAGATTCAGATTCATATCTCCAAGATTTTTTAACTATCAAATAGAGAATCTAAAGTAGATATGATCGATATGTTAAAAGGTCTAGTAGGAAAGGTGAATGCTATGCATGAATAAATGCAAATGTAAGAGTGGAGATGGAAATTCTAAGTAAAAACCAAATGGAAATGCTAGAAATAGAAATTAACAACAATGAAAAAATGATATTGATAGCCTTAATAGTAGACTTTACATAGATAAGAGTACAAGGAATTAATCTAAAGATAAGGAGTATAAATTACCCAAACTAGAACAGAAAGAAAACAAAGAAGGAAAATTCAGAGCATAATATTCCAAGATCTGTGGAACACTGTCATATGATTCTGCACATTGTAGTTGAAATCTTAGAGATAGAACATGCAGAAAGTAGTGAAAAAAAAAAAGAACTGAAGACATAGTTGCCAAGAATTTTTTATAAAGTCCATTAATAATATCAACCCACAGATTCAAGAAGCACAGGGAACACTAAGCATAGTAAATATAAAATAAAAAAAACAAGCAGAAAACATGCACCTAAACACAATGTATTCAAACTGCAGAAACCAAAGAAAAAGAGAAAAATCTCAAAGGCAGTCAGAGATAAAGAATGAACCACAGAGAGAAAAACAAAAATAAAATCCAGCACATTTTTCGTCTAAAATTATGCTATCCAGAAGAAAATAAAGTGACATTTATAAAGAACCAAGAGGAAGAAGAATTCTATATCCAGTAAAAATATCTGTGTGACTTTAAAATTAAAGTATAGAAAATTCATGAAGAGCAGCCCTTAGGCAAGAGGAATATACCTATAATACCTTTGATTAAAACCTATAACCATAAAAAATAAATGTACAACATTGGAAATGGCATAAATTTAAATGTACTTTTCCCCAATTAAATTGTTGTAAAAAATGTCTAAAGTAAAAATAGCACCAATTTATTATGTATTTAAAGCCTATATAAAATTAAAATAATGAAAATAAGACAAAATATATGAAAGAAAAATTGAGAGTATACTGTTGTTAGATCCTTACACCATATATAAGACAGAGATTACTGTTTGAATGTATACTGTATCTAATTAAGAAAGATGCATATTGTAAACCCTAAGCCTCCCTGAAAAACTAAAATAATGATGATGAAATTGAATAATAAAGCCAGCGTGGTGGTACACACTTATAATCCCAGTACTTGGGAGGCTGAGACAAAAGGATCATCAGTTGCAGCCAGCCTCAGCAACTTGTGAAGCCCTCCACATCTTAGTGATACCCTGTTTCTAAATAAAGAATAAAAAATAGGTCTGGGGTAGAGCTCAGAGGTAGAATACCCCTGGATTCAATCCCTAGTACCACACACAACAAATTAAATGATAAATATTAATCCATCAATTTAAAAAAAGAAGTAAAAGACAAAGGATAGAAATACTAATTAGAAAACATATAGCAATACGACAAATTTTAATTTAACATATTAATTATTATATTAAGTATAAATGGTCACAGCAATTAAAAGATATTACTACTGATCCTAAAGATATTTAAATATTAGTAAAAATAATATAATTGACTTGTAAATTTGGATAGTTTGATGAAATGAATAATTTCTTAAAGGACTGTTTGATATATTTTTAATATATATATTATCCTGAATGCAAGCAAGATCTATATTAAGAACAGATTAATTAATGCTTAATTATAATAACTGCACTAGTTCTTCACATTCCAATTCTCCTCTTTTCTAGGGCATTATGAGAGACAGATGGATCCTACATTTATATAAAAGGGGTTTCTTGCACCAGAAGAAGAATTTGAGGTTAGAAATCAGGGAGATTATATACCACTACCTTGTCTGAGAGAGGAAGGGAAACATTTGCCCTCTGGTTATTTGAAAACCTCTGCAATTTAAAACACTAACTCTATTGTCCTCAGCTTCATTGCTCTTTGTTTTGTTTTTGTTTGTTTGTTTTGCGGAGGGGGGTGCTTTTATGTTTAGGGTATGGGGATTGAACCTAGGGGCATTCTACCACAGAAATAAACCACCATCTTTTTTAAATTTTTTCCCTGAAACAGAGACTCCATGTTGTTGAAGGTCTTGCTAAATTGCTGAGACTGGCCTTGAATCTGCAATCCTCCTGTCTTAGTCTCCCCACCAAGGACTGTGATTACAGGCATGTGTACCACTAGAGTCCCTTTTCAAAATAAAAAGGGCTGGGGATTGATCTCAGAGGTAAAACGTCCCTGAGTTCAATACCCAGTCCAAAAAAGAAGAAGGAGGAGGAGGAGGAAGAAGAGGGAGGAGGAAGAGGAAGAGGGAAAAGGAGGAGGAGGAAAAGGAGGAGGAGAAAGAGGAGGAAGAGGAGGAGGAGGAAGAGGAGGAGGAGGAGGAAGAGGAGGAGGAGGAGGAGGAAGAGGAGGAGGAGGAGGAGGAGGAGGAGGAGAAATGAAAAGAAGAGCAAGTTTCTATTCTGGAAAGCAAGCATTTTGTTCCAGGGGTTCATATATTGTATTACACTTTAAATGGCAATGGAGGGCTCCAAATCTAAAACATTTTAACTTCCAAGGCTCACACTTAAATCCAGGTTTCAGAAAAATTTGATCAGTAAGTCCTAATCATGCTGATAATACAGATACATAAAAATACCCACTCCCTGACCCTGAGGCTACACAGAATAGAGAAGAATACCAAATGCCTTAGGTTAAAAGAAAGAATCTGGAATCATTTTTATAGTGTTGTGAAAAATGACAAAGTTACAGGGTCAGAAGTTAAGGTCTCCAAAAACTTAGGGTATCTTGAGCAGTTGACTAATAGGGGACACAACTAATTTGGGGGTGGTTTAGATTTTCTGTATCTTCATTGTGATGGTGGCTTCATAACTGTGCATTTGTTAAAAGTTCTAAAACTTTACACTAAAAGGGAAAATTTTTACTCTACACAAATTTTACCTAAGCAACAAAAACTAATTTCTAAACAAATATTACACATTTGCCTAAAATGATCTTTGAAGTGTGAAAATACACCTTAGTTATGAAACAAGATAGTTTTTATTTGTCCTATAAAGTGTATTTTATGAAACTTCCATCCTTATTTATCTTTGAAATTAGCAAAAAGCTTTGGAATAAATAAAACAGTTTAATAAGTATAAGATGATGAAATTAAAGGCACTACAAAGCTCTAACTCAACAAAGCCAGAGGATGTGGGATTGTTGAGGTAGATTAGAAGCATATATGTTAGGTAGAAAAGAGGTATCGGGAAAATTCATAGAAATATAGTTTTTAGCCTTTTAAAAAATCTGGAGAGTGTCGTCCACCCCTAAAAAAGAAGATTTTGGTTCAGCCCAAGAGAGACTACAGCCCAGCCCACTGCCCACCGGAGAGGTACCCGCACGCACACCTGGAAAGAGGAGGAGCCAAAATCTCACCTGGAACTCAACCTATGAAAATCTTGTAAACTGAGAGTGAGGGGCTGGAAGATCCCCGCCCTCT